>RXID01021422.1:809256-965880 GCA_005019695.1 Trichopus zeylanicus subsp. travancoricus | reverse complement strand
CCCCCCCCCCCCCCCCCCCCCCCCCCCCCCCCCCCCCCCCCCCCCCCCCCCCCCCCCCCCCCCCCCCCCCCCCCCTCCCCCCCCCCCCCCCCCCCCCCCCCCCCCCCCCCCCCCCCCCCCGCCCCCCCCCCCCCCCCCCCCCCCCCCCCCCCCCCCCCCCCCCCCCCCCCCCCCCCCCCCCCCCCCCCCCCCCCCCCCCCCCCCCCCCCCCCCCTCCCCACCCCCCCCCCCCCCCCCCCCCCCCCCCCCCCCCCCCCCCCCCCCCCCCCCCCCCCCCCCCCCCCCCCCCCCCCCCCCCCCCCCCCCCCCCCCCCCCCCCCCCCCCCCCCCCCCCCCCCCCCCCCCTCCCCCCCCCCCCCCCCCCCTCTCCCCCCCCCCCCCCCCCCCCCCCCCCCCACCCACCCCCCCCCCCTCCCCCCCCCCCCCCCCCCCCCCCTCCCCCCCTCCCCCCCCCTCCCCCCTCTCCACCCCCCCCCCCCCCCCCCCCCCCCCCCCCCCCCCCCCCCCCCCCCCCCCCCCCCCCCCCCCCCCCCCCCCCCCCCCCCCCCCCCCCCCCCCCCCCCCCCCCCCCCCCCCCCCCCCCCCCCCCCCTCTCTCTTAGCACTATTTTTGACTATCAATAAATAGAACTCCATGGCTCTTTCTACCACTAAGGCCAAATATGTAATTACAGGGTATTTTCACTCATAAATCCTTTGGATAAGGCAAATACTTAATGATTTTGATTGTGAGTTCTCAAATGTACTAATTTATTGTGATAATGGTAGTGTTATTAGCTTATCCATAAATTTGGTACTACATTTTCGTTCCACACTTATTGATATTTGACATCATTATTTATATGATCATGTTTGTTAAAATGATATTTCATTAATTTTTATCAAAACTTATCATCAACTTGAGAATATTTTCACAAAACCTCTTAATGAGACTCAGTTATGTTGGATTCAGAGCGAAATCATGGTTTTATGAATTGATTACATTGGTTTCTTATTTTTTTTCAAAACATCATATTGTTTGTCTCATTTGGACATTTGACCAGGATAGTTCGAGTATCCAAACTCTATTTAAGTTTTTCTACTGAAAACTTCTAATCTTTAGATTCTCAACCAAGGCAATTCAGATGTCTGAACCCCTGATATCAATTTTTTGGTCTCAATTTGCTGACAGCCCGCCGCCCCACCCCCCCCCCCCCCCCCCCCCCCCAAAAAAAACCCTCAACCCAACCCCCTCTCTTAGGCCGATTATTAATTATCAATTACCAACTTTTTGGGAAGGATCTTGTAGTATGGAGCTCCAACAAATAAAATTTGTGGCTCTTTCTACCACTAAGGGTGAATATGTAGCTAAGGAGTGTTATTACTCATAAATCCTTTGAATAAGGCAAATACTATAAGATTTTGATTGGGAGTTCTCAAATTCACCAATTTATTGTGACAATACTAATGCTATTAGCTTATCCAAATATTTGGTACTATGTTTCTATTCAAAATATATTCATATTTGACATATTTTTTTATGTGATCATGTTTCTAAAAAACAATTCATTGATTTTTATCAAAAGTTATCATCATCTTGAGGACATTTTCATAAAACCTCATGATGAGACTCAATTTTATTGGATTCATAATGAAATCAGGGTTTTATGAATTGATTGCATTGGTTTCTTATGTTTTCGGAACATCTTATTATCTATCTAGTTTGGACACCTGACCAGGACAATTTGGGCATTTGAACTCTGTTTAAGTTTTCCTACTCACAGTTTCTAATCTTTGGACACTCAACCTAGCAGTTCTAACATCTGAACCTTGATCTAAATTTTTTGGTCTCAATTTTGTGATCTTCAAACACCCCCTTCGCACCCTCTCCCTTAGGCCAATTTTTTATTATCAATTGCCAATTTGCTCTTGTATCATGAAACTTCAATAAATAAAATTCCATAGCTTTTTTTACCACTGAGGCCAAATATGTATCTATGGGGTGTTGTTACTCTCAAATCCTTTGGATAAGGCAAATACTTCAAGATTTTGATTGTGAGTGCTCAAATGTACCAATTTATTGTGATGATATTACCACTATTAGTTTATCCAAAAATTTGGTACCTCATTTTTGTTCAAAACATAGTGATATTTGACATCATTCTTTATGTGATCATGCTTCTTAAAAAGATATTTTATTGATTTTTACCAAAATGTATCATTAATTTGGGGATATTTTCACAAAAACTATTGATGAAACTTAATTATGTTTGATTCATAGTGAAATTAGGCTTTTATGGATTGATTGAATTGGTTTTTTATTTTTTTCAAAAATATCTTGTTGTTTGTCTAGTTTCAACATTCAATTAGGTATCTAATCTTTGGATGCTCAGGTATCTAAACTCTATTTAAATTTTTCTACTCACTGCGTCTAATCTTTGGATGCTCAAATAGGATAGTTTGGACATCCAAACCCTAATCTCAATTTTTTGGGCTTTTTTTGCTGACCTTAAATACCCCCAACACCCTCCCCCCTTCCACCCCTCTCTTAAGCCAATTTTTGACTATCAATTGTGAATCTTTTGGAAGACTCTTGTATCATGGATCTCCAACAAGTAAAATTTTGTATCTCTTTCTACCACTGGGTCTGAATATGTAGCTATAGAGTGTTGATACTCACAAATCCTTTGCATAAGGCAAATACATCAAGAATTTAATTCTGAGTTCTCAAATGTACCAATTTATTATGACAATACTAGTACTATTAGCCTATTCAAAAATTTAGTACTATATTTTCATTCAAAATATATTGATATTTGACATAATTTTTTATGTGATCATGTTTCTAAAAATGACATTTCATTAATTTTTATCAGAACTTATCATCAACTTGAGGACATTTTCAAAAAACCTCTTGATGACACTTAGTTATGTTTGACTCAAAGTGAAATCGAGGTTTTATAAATTGATTGAATTAGTTTCTATTTTTTTTTTCAAAACTTCGTATTGCCTGTCTAGTTTGGACATTCGACCAGGACAATTCAGGCATCTGGACACTATTTAAATTTTTTTGCTCGCAACTTCAAATCTTTGGATGCTTGACCAGAGCAGTTCAGATATCCAAACCTTGGTCTCAATTTTTTTGGTCTCATTCTACCCTAGAGCTTCAATAAAAAAAATTTTGTGACTCTCTCTATCACTGTGGTCAAATATGTAGCTACGGGGTGCTATTACTCGAAAATTCTTTGGATAAGGCAAATACTTTAAGATTTTAATTGTGAGTTCTCAAATGTATCCATTTATTGTGACAATATTAGTGCTATTAGATAATCCAAAAATTTAGTACTAAAATTTTCATTTAAAACATATTTATATTTGATATCATTTTTACCTGATCATATTTCTAAAAATGATATTTTAATGATTTTTAACAAAACTTATCATCAACTTGAGGACATTTTCACTAAACCTCTTGGTGAGACTCAGTTATGTTTGATTCATAGTAAAATTTGGATTTTATAAATTGATTGAATTGATTTCTTATCTTTTCAAAACATCTTATTGTAGGTCTAGTTTGGACTCTATTTAAATTTTCTACTCTCAACATCAAATCTTTGGATGCTTGACTAGGATAGTTTGGATGTCCAAACCCTAATCTCAATATTTTGGTCTCTTTTTGTTGAACTTCAGACACCACCCCTCTCTTAGGCCAATTTTTTACTATTAATTACCAATTTTTTGTGAAGGCTCTTGTATCATGGAGCTTGAATAAATAAAACTCCATGGCTTTTTCTACCACTAAGGCTGAATATGTTGCTACGGGGTGTTATTACACATAAATCATTTGCATAAGGCAAATATTTCAAGATTTTGAATTTGAGTTCTCAAATGTACCAATTTATTGTAACAATACTAGTGCTATCAGTTTATTCAAAAATTTGGTACTATATTTTTGTTCAAAATATATTGAAATTTGACATCATTCTTTATGTGATCATATTTGTCAAAAAAGCATTTTATTGATTTTCAACAAAATTTATCATTAGCCTGAGGATATTTTCACAAAACTTTTTGATGAGACACAATTTTTTTTGATTCATAGCAAAATTGGAGTTTTATAAATTGATTTCATTGGTTTCTTATCTTTTCAAAACATCTTATTGTCTATCTAGTTTGGACATTCGACCAGGATAGTTTGGCATCTGAACTTTATTTAAAATTTTCTACTCAAAACTTTTAATCTTTAGACAGTTGATCAAAGCAGTTTGGACATCCAAACCTTGATCATGGTACTCCAATAAATAAAATTCTATGACTACGTCTACCACTGAGGCTGAATATGTAGTTATGGGTTGTTATTACTCACAAATCCTTTGGATAAGGCAAATAATTCATGAATATAATTTTGAGTTCTCAAATGTACCAATTTTTATGATAATTTTGGCTTATCCAAAAATTTAGTACTATATTTTCATTCTAAACTTGTTGATATTTGACATTATTTTTTACATGATCATGTTTCTGAAAATGACCTTCATTGATTTTTAACAAAACATATTATCAACTTTAGGATATTTTCACAAAACCTCTTAATGAGACTCAGTTATGTTTAATACATAGTGAAATCAAGGTTTTATAAATTCATTGAATTGGTTTCTTATTTTTTCAAAACATTTCATTTTCTATCTAGATTGGATGTTCGACCAGGAGAGTTTGGGCATCCAAACTCTACTTAAATTTTTCTACTCGCAAATTCTAATCTTTGGATGTTTGACCAGGATAGTTCAGATGTCCAAACGCGGATCCTAATTTTTTGGTATGCGCTATTGCCCCGCCCCGTGTGTTGGACCATGTGATATCCAACACGGATGGGTTTTAACTCCATCTTTCATGGATATTAATAATGTGCTAATGAGTGAGGTTGACTACCTTGGCTTATATTAGTAAACCTTGTTAGGATTTGAAGATATGTCATCAACAACTTCTGGGGTTGACTAGTTTGAAGGGTGTGTTGTCAACTGCTTTTGAAATCGACTAGCTTAAAGGATGCATTATCAACTATTTTTGGGATTGATTAACTTGAAAGGTGCCTCATCAACTGCTTCTGGAATTGACAAGCTTGAGGAATGTATCATCAACTACTTCTGGAGTTGACTAACTTGAAGGGTGCATCATCAACTACTTTAGGGGTTGACTAGCTTGAAGGGTACGCTCTTAACTACTTATGGGGTTCACTAGCTTGAAGTGTGCATCGTCAACTACTTCTGGGTTTCCTAACTTGAAGGGCTCATTGTCAACCGCTTTTGGGATTAACTAGCTTAAAGAGCACATCATCAACTTCTTCTGTGGTTGACTACCTTGAAGGGCATATTATCAACTGCTTTTGGAGTTGATTAGCTTGAAGGGCACATCATCAACTATTTCTGGGGTTAACTAGCTTGAAGTGCACACTGCCAATTGCTTCTGAAGTTGACTAACTTAAAGGATACATCATCAACTGCTTTTGAGGTTGACTAGCTTGAATGGCATGTCGTCAACTACTTCTGAATTTGACTAACTTGAAGGGCACATCGTCAACTACTTCTAGGCTTGACTAGCTTGAAGAGCATATTCTCAACTACTTCTAAGATTGACTAGCTTGAAGGGTGTATCGTCAACTACTTCTGAGATTGCCTAAATTGAAGGGTTCATTGTCAACTACTTTTGGGATTGACTTAACTTGATAGCACATGGTCAACTTCTTTTGGGGTTAACTAGCTTGAAAGGTGCATCAACAACTACTTCTAGGAATGACTAGCTTGAAAGATACATTCTCAATTGCTTCTGAGGTTGACTAACTTGAAGAGCACATCATCAATTGCTTCTGAGGTTGACCAACTTGAAAGGCATATCATCAATTACTTCTAGGGTTGACTCACTTGAAGGACATAGTGTCAACTATTCTAGAGTTGACCAGCTTAAAGGGCACATTGTCAACTGCTTCTGTGATTGACTAGCTTGAAGGATGCATCATCAACTACTTATAGGGTTGACTAGCCTGAAAGATACATCATTAATTACTTTTGGGGTTGACTACCTTGATAACCATGTCATTAATTACTTATGGGGTTGACTAGCTTGAAGCGGACATCGTCCACTACTTAGTTGACCAACTTGAAGGTCACATCGTCAATTATTTCTGGGATTGACTAACTTGAAGGGTGTATCATTACTTTTGAATTCAACTAGTTTGAAGAGTGCATTGTCAGCTACTTTTGAGGTTGACTAGTTTGAAGGGTGCATTGTCAACTGCTTCTAGAATTGACTAGTTTGACAGACACGTTATCAACTACTTCTGGGGTTGACTATATTGTAGAGGTGTATTGTCAACTACTTCTAGGGTTGACTGGCTTAAAAGGTGTATTATCAACTGCTTCCAGGGTTGACTAGCTTGATAGGCATATCATTAATTACTTCTTGGGTTGATTAGCTTAGCGGGCGCATCATCAACTACTTCTGGGGTTGACTGACTTGAAGGATGCATTGTCAACTACTTTTGGGGTTAGCTAGATTGAAGGGTATGTTCTCAACTACTTTTAGGGCTATCTAGCTTGAGGGTTGTATCATCAACTATTTCTAGGGTTGACTAGCTACAAAGTGTAGCTAACGGCTTTGAGCGTATTGGTATTCAACTTCTTTGATTTGGTAATATGACCAATAACTTAGGATGTTGGGTATAACTTTGGAGTGCTATTAGAGGCTTTTGTAGCACACCCAGTGGGACTCAGTTTAACCCAGTTTAGTTCCACATGAAGTAGCTCTAGTTTAGATTAGGAATAGCACTCATTATTCATGGTCTTAGAGTATTATCGAAGGTTCAGCACACCTAGTAGGACTTAGTTTGGCCCTATTTAGTTCTGTCGGGACTAATATGGTTTAGGTTGGAGTCTGATTTGGACTCAATTCAACACTTAATTTTGATTTGAGTCTAAATTGACTCAAATCGATGTTTAAAACTTGATTGAATTGTGATTCACTAACTCTTTCTTGAAAGATAGTGGCATGTTTTGATTTTATATTCCCATAATCATTGGTGATTGGGTTCACTTTTATGCTTCATAGATTGACCAGGGGAATCATGTGAAACATCTATTCCAAAATCACTCTTGGTATTGATAGTGAATGTTCTATAATAAATTTAATTCACTAAGTTTAGCATTAATTTTTAGAAAAATATTTGCCAAATATTGATGATTAACATTGGTTGGAGTAGTGTTGATTTCAATTTGAGTCTAATTTGACTAAGTTCAATGTTTAGGACTCGATCTTAGTTTGAATTTGGTTTTATTTGATTCGAATCAAGTTGGACCCTATGTTGAACCTTTATTAGGTCAGATTTGCATTGTGATGGACTTTGATTCAAGTTCAAGTCAATTTGGTTCAACTTGGTTTAGTCTAGGCTCAACCTAGTTCTAGTTTGACTTTGATTTTGACCCTTCAGTGTGAATTTGATTTAACCCAATTAAGATTTGGTTTGAGCTTAGTTTGATCCAAATTGAATTTGATTTGAATTGATCTTGAATCAACCCAACTTAAACCTGATTAGGGTTGAGTATGATCTAATTTAATTTGGGTGTTAGATCCAATTTAATTAGAGCTTTAATTTGTTTATTTGATCAATTTAGGTCTATTTGGTGGTCTACTTCAATCAATTTAGATTTTCTCATTTATTCTAGCTGAGTCCCATATGAATTCTAATCAATTTATATTAATAGATTTGGTTTGAGAGCCCACAAGCTATGATAATAATGTTTAGCAAGCCCACAGGCTAGTCTTAGTTCGAATAGATGTTTAGCTAGTTCGAATAGATGTTCAGCAAGTTCGCAAGCTAGTCTTAGTCCAAATAGACATTCAGCAAGCTTGCAAGCTGGTCTTTGTTTGAAATAGACATTTGACTATAAGATCGAGATTGACCACCTGGGATAGTAAAGACCTTGAGGAGCGACCTTGAATCATAGATCAAAATTTATTTTAATTTAAGTGTGCTATCAGGTATTGTGGGAACATGAATTTCAACAGATACAAGTTGCTATTGTCAATTATTAGGAACCTCCTAAAGTGAGAAACCTAGTTAATAAAAATAGAGACACAAAAAAAAGAAAAAAAAAGTATTATTTTATTAATTTAAGAAAGATGGTATATGGCTTAAGCAAGGGCATGCCTCACTTTATAATGAATTTTGACATAGAATAGGTGATGACTTCGTTTGGGTTGGAGTATTTTTGTTAGCTAATTAAACATTAGTGATAACTTCATTTGGGTTAAAGTATTTTCATTAGCTAATAAAGTATTGGCGATAACTCCACTTGGATTGGAGAATTTTTGTTAGCCAATAGGGTGTAGGTGATAACTTCATTGATTTGAGTAGTATTGCCAATAGCTTATAAGATTTGGTATAGCATGAATATACTCATCGTCAACTACTTGTGAGATTGACTAGCTTGAAAGAGTGCATCATCAACTACTTGGGGGTTGACTAGCTTGAAAGGGTGTGTCATTAACTATTTGTAGGGTTAACTAATTTGAAAAGACGCATCGTTAATTGCTTGTGGGGTTGACTAGCTTGAAGTATGGCCATTGACTTTGTGTGCATTATTGGTTGACTTCATCGATTTGGTGACATCACCTATGGCTAGGGCATCAGGTATAATTTTGAAGTGTGACCAATAGCTTTGAGCATATTGGTAATTAACTTCTTTAGATTGATAGCATCACCAATAGTTTATGGGGTTGAATATAGCTTTGAAGATGGGTCGTCAATGGCTTTTGGGGTTGACTAGCTTCGAAATGTGGCTAACGACTTTGAGCATATTAGCAATTAACTTTTTTGGTTTGATAGTGTCACCAATGGCTTTTGGAGATGGATATAGCTTGGAAATATTGCTAAATGCTTTTGTAGCACACTTAGCAAGACTTAATTTGATCTTTACTTAGTTCTACTCAAACTAATTCTGGTTCAAATCAGGATGGTAATATCACCCATTGTTCATAGCTTTGGAGTATTACTGAAGATTTAGCACACCAGATAGGACTCGATTGACCCCTATTTAGCTCAAGTCTGAGTTTGATTTTATTTAGCATGAGTCAATTTCAACCTTGTGTTGGACCTTTATCAAATCTTGGTCTACTAGACTTTGGCTCAAGTCCAAGTTGGTTCTAGTTCAGGCTCAGTCTGACTTGGTTTTGGGTTGACATTGAATTTGCCTTTTAGCTTGGACTTAATTTAACCCAATTAGGATTTAATTTGAGCTTAGTTCTACCCTGATTAGATTTGACCTGAACTCAATTTGGGTCCAATTAGAGCTGAGTCTCAATTTTGGTTTTAGTTCATCTATTTGATCAATTTAAGTTCATTTGAGCCAACTTGGCATTTGTCCATTTATTGTAATTGAGTTCAATTTTAGTGTTATTGAGTTACTTTATATTAATCAATTTTATTTGAGGGTCCTTGACTATTTATGATGATTTTTAATGGACCCACAGCTCGACTTCAAATATGGGAACTCAAAGGTTAGTTTGCAAGCTCAAAAGCTGGCTTAGTGCTGATGGCTGACTGGGTACAAGTTTGAAGACTAGCTTAGATACAACTCCAAAGGCTAACGAAGGTATGAGCCCAATGGCTAGCTTGAATGAGAGCCCAAAGACTGGCTACAATGTGAGCCTGAAGGCTAGCTGAGTACAAGGTTAAAATTTGGCTTAGAAACCTGAAGGTTTGATGAGTGCAAGCCTAGAGGCTAGCTTGGATATGATCTTGAAGGCTGAGTGCCAATTTAGATGCAAGCCTAAAAGCTGGCTAAATGCGAGCCCGTAGACTGGGTAAGTGTGAGTTTGAAAGCTAGCTAAGTATGAGCTCGAAGGTTGACTTAAATGTGAGCTTGGATGCTAGCTGAGTGCTAGCCTGAAGGCTGGCTTGGATGCGATCCTGAAGGTTGACTTAGATGTGAGCCCGAAGGCTAACTTAGATGTGAGCCCGAAGGCTAGCTTGAATGCGAGTATGAAGGTTGGCTTAGATGCGAGCCTAAAGATTGACTACGTACGAGCCCAAATGCTAGCTTAGATGTGAGTTTGAAGGCTAGCTTAGATGCAAGCCCAAAGGTTGGCTTATGGGGATGAGGACCACTATCTTTGAGGGGTCGTAGGTGGCTATAGCAGAATCATGGGTTTGCTATCTTCATCACTATCTTTGAGGGGCCATGATTGCTGACAATAAGGTTATGGATTTACCATCTTCATCACCAAGGGCCATAAGTGGCCACTGTATTGTCGTCATTATGTCGAAGATTGTGAATAGCCATGATGTCAAAAAAATTATAAAATTTTTTTTGCTGATTTTCCCTTTTTAAAACAATTTTTTATTATTTATTTGTTTTTTTATTCCTTCTTCCATCTCAAGCTCAAACCCTTTCTCACTTTTTTTGGCCAAATTTTTTTGTTTTCTTCTTTTTATAGCACAAGCTTTTTTTTATTATTTTTCATATTTTTTTTGGGGCTTCTTCTCCTTGAAGCCAAGGGTTTCTTGGCTTCTCATGAAGCCTCATAAGGCTTGAACGGGCCCAGTCTCCTTCTTGGTTAGATCCGGTCGGTCTTGGTTATGGTGGGGCAGGTGGCACCCAGCCCTTCTTCTATCAACTAGATCTGACCATCTCCTACCTGGATCTAGTCGACCTTGCTGCAACGAGTAGGGAGGAACCTTGCCCCTTCCTCTAGTAACCAAATCCAGCCACCTCCCAGCTAGATCTAGCTGGAAGGTGGCTGCAACGAGGGGGGGGTGTGGTGGCTTCGATCTAGTGCATGTTTCTCTTTCTATTATTTTTTTTTTCTAATTTGCACGTTTCCATGAATTTTTATAGGCTCATGAAGAGATAGAGCTGGACTGGAATTGAATTCTTTTATTTGAATTTTGAATAATAGATATGGATGTAGACAAATATAGATATGCTTATCCAAAGTTTAGATGATCTTGTACAGAGATATGGATAAACTTGTTTGTTATGGATGATGAAATTCAAAAATTTATACTTATTTCGGATACTAAAATTATAGGAAGTCATTTGCAAAATTTTTTCAAAAATTTGGACTTAATTATAATTTTATAATTTTTAGAGGATTTTTTTGTAAAAAGGAATTATTTATAATTGAAACTTTCGGGGTCCTTTTTTAATACAATTTAAATTTATTCATAAATAAAATTTATTAAGGGAGTTATTTATAACAAATTAAAATTTTAGAGGCTTATTTGTAAATAAAAAATTTTAGAGGAGTTTATTTGTAAATTTTGAATTTCATAAGGACCAAATCATAATTATTGACCTTTTAAGGGGCTTATTTATAAATTTTAAATTTTGGAGGGTTAATTTATAATTTTAGTATTTTATTAAATTTTTCTACAAACTCTTATTTTAAGGACCTATTTGTAAGAAAAATCAGGCCAGAGACATATTAATGAGGATTTATTCAACCCAGGGACTTATTTGTAAAATTCTTATATTTTGTTATTTTGGCTCAAGTTTTAGACAAATTTTGGCCTAATTTCGATCCAAAAATCCAATCCACTCAGCCCATTTAGATTAGGCTTCACTAGAGCCTAAATTTTTTTAATGATTTGAGCTCTGTTTTTAATTAAACTCATATGCAATTTAAACCTGACTGATACTCCTATTTGTGACATAATTTAGTAGCATATAAGTATCAATTTTAATTATATTTTAATTACTTTTAATTGTGACAAAAATTATCTCAAACATCGATGAGCTCATAAACTGGCTTTAGTCTGAATAGACATTCAACGAGCTTACAAGCTGACTTAATCTGAATAAATATTCAACGAGCTCATAAGCTAGCTTATTTTGAATAAATGTTTAATAAGCTCACAAGCTGGTCTTAGTTTGAATAAACATTCGGTGACCTCACAAGTTAGTCTTAGTCTGAATAAATGTTTGGCGAGCTCACAAGTTAGCCTTAGTTTGAATAGACGTTCAGCGAGTCTGCGGGATGACCTTAATCTAAATAGATATTTAGCAAGCTCACAAGCTAGCCATGTCTGAAATAGATGTTTAACAAGCTCACAGGATGGCCTTAGTCTAAATAGACACTCAGTGAGCTCACAAGCTAGCCTGAGTCCGAATAGGTATTCGGTGAGGTTACAAGTTGACCTTAGTTTAAATAGACATTCGGTAAGCTTGTGGGCTGGCCTCAGCCCAAGTAGACATTCAACGAGCTCGCAAGCTAGTCTTAGTTTGAGTAAATGTTTGGCAAGCCAGTGCGCTGGCCTTAATCTAAGTAGATATTTGGCAAGTTTGTAAGCTGGTTTTAGTTCAAATAGATGTTCAATGAGCTCACAAACTGGTCTTAGTTTAAGTAGACATTCAGTGAGCTTGTAAGCAAGCCAGCCCTAGGTCCGTAATAGAAGTCTATCAATGAGCAAAGCTGCAAGAGGCCACAATGTTGGTGGAGATCCACCATCACATAAAGAACCATAGGTGGTTACGATGTTGATGAAGTTGATCGAGACGCCAAGGATTGTGGGTGGCCATGGGGGTGGCGGCAGGGAAATCAAGGTGAGAGAGCTGCCAAACCCTTTTTTTAAAGCAATTTTCTTTTCTCTTTATTTAATCTTTTTCTTTATTTTCCTTCCTTCTTCTTTCTTCTCTTGCTCCCATGCCCTATTTCTTCTCCTTCAAGCTTGTGCTTTCGAGCTCTACTGTGCCATGGTGGCCCGAGCTTCGTCCCAATCGGGTCTGACCTTCTCTTACGATGGACAATCTTTTGCCTCCTTTTTCTCAGACCAAATTTGACTGGACATGGCCAAATCAGGTTCCACCCCACCCCCCCAACAAAACCCTCCTCCCCTCTCCTTGTCTTCTTTTTTGTGGGATGGGTGGGTGCTCTAGCTGCATGAGGTAGAGAGCAATGATGAGTAAGCAAGCCGGCTGTGAGGTGGAGAGCCACAACGGGTAAGTAGGCTAGCCTTGAGGCAGAGAGTGGTGACAATGGGTTGGGGCAAAGCAAGAGGTAGTGGAAACCAAGGCTTTGAGGCTAAACACACAGGAGTGGAGCTAGGCTGACACAAGGCCGAGAAGCATGTCGGAGTGGGGTTGCGCAGGCATCTTTGGCAAGGCGCATATAGTAGTAGGTGGTCCAGGCCATAGGGAAGAGAGAGAGAGGGTTACTGATGGTAGTAACAAGTGGTGGCTCTAGAGCTAGGCAGTGATGGGCTTAATTAGGGGGAACTCATACACGGTGTGACCATGATGCAAGGTGGGGCTGGCTGAGCCTTGGTTGACGAGATAGACAGAGAGGGATTGAATGGATCTTTACTAAGGACCCTAGGTCATATTAGCAAGCAAGGGCAAGACAGTAGGTACTTTGGCCGAAGATGGGAGAGGGGCAACAACAAGCTCGAGGAAAACCTTGCAAGGCATAAAGCAAGATGTAGAAATCTAAGAGGAAAGATAAGAATTCAACTTGCTCACCTTTCTCTGCCTTCTCCGTATTCCTTTGTGTGGTTGATTTGTAGATTCTTCTCTTATCCTCTCTCATTCTTTGTTGTGCTCTTGCAGGTTTCTCCAACACTTTTTATAGGCCATAAAGAGAATCGAAATCAAATCTTTGATTGGCCAGATTTGGAATATTGTTGGATCCCAATTTATAATGGGATTGTATTTTATTGTATTTTTGAAATTTTGTGATTGGCATGTAATTTATTAATCCGTATTTGTATCCCTGATGAAGAAATTTGGAACTTGTACCATTTTTGGATACTCAATTTTCAGGAGTTATTTGTAAATTTTCTGAAATACTTTAGAGGGCTTATTTGCAAATTTTCCAAAAAACCTAGACTAAAATATAATTTCATAAGTTTTAAGGACCTTTGGACAAAAAAGACCTATTTTAAAAATTTTAGGGTCCTTTTTCAATAAAATTTAAACTTATTTGTAAATAAAAATCTTCAGGAGGCTTATATACAAAAATCAAAAACTTTAACGGCTTATTTACGAATATAAAATTTTGAGGGGTTTATTTGTAAATCCTAACTTAGCCCAAATCTTATTTTGGTCCATGATTGAAATTTAGGCCTAATTCAATTTAAGCCTCAATATCTAAATTTGGCTCATCACAAATCCAACTCAAAGTCAAAGTCTACAAGGTCTACTTAAACAACGGGGTGTTGTTACTCACAAATCATTTAGATAAGGGAAATACTTCAAAATTTTAATTTTGAGTTCTCAAATGTACTAATTTATTGTGACAATACTAGTGCTATCAACTTATCCAAAAATTTAGTACTATATTTTTGTTCAAAACGTATTGATATTTGCCATCATTTTTTACGTAATCATGTTTCCTAAAATGGCATTTCATTGATTTTTATCAAAACTTATCTAACTTGAGGATATTTTCACAAAACCTCTTCATGAAACCCAGTTATGCTTGATACATAGTGAAATTAGGGTTTTATGAATTGATTTGATCAGTTTCTTATCTTTTCAAAACATCTTATTGTCTATCTAGTTTGGACGTTCAACCATGATAGTTCGAACATTCGAACTCTATTTATGACAACTTCTAATCTTTGGATGCTAGACCAACATAGTTTGAATGAACCCTTATCTCAATTTTTTGGTCACTTTTTTCTGATCTTTGGATGCTTGGCCAAGACAGTTCAGATGTCCAAACTCTTATCTCAATTTTTTGGTCTCTTTCTTTTGATCTTTAGACACCCCACCAAAACACCAACCCCCTCACCCCTTGCACACCCCACACCCCCCGCCCCCCGCCCACCCACTCAAACCAATCAACCGATTTTGGTCTACCAAAACTAGGAGATCTCGCTAGTTGATCATCTAGTTTGAAATTGGATCACCCAATTTTGATACAGAATCAGAACTAGAATCCCCAATCAGGTGTTTGGTTCCTCCTTCTGCTCCTCCTACCCCCCCCAGTGATGGTTTAGCATTTACCAATTGACATTGAGACTTCACTTTGAGTTAGTGGACTTATCAAAATTATATTAAGATTACCCTTGGTTGGTGGGTTATTCAACTTGGGAGTAGGATTCATTTGAGGAAAGGTTTGAAGATGAGTTTCTAGCATATGAGCTTCTTCAACTCATTCACCTTGGTGAATAAACTGCCTGAGGTAGCCCTCTTTGATATGTTTTTCAATCTCATCCTTGAGATGCCTACACTCTTTAGTGTTATGACCATACTCTCGATGAAAATGATGATATCTTAATTTGTCAAGATTCTATCGAGTAGTGTGGATTAGTAAAGTCCTTTGTAGGAAATATCAGTGTTCAATTTGAGCAAGAATCTCAGACCTCGAGTTGTTGAGTAGTGTATAAGCCTGAAATTCAAGTCTATACTCTCTCTACTTGATTCTCTACTTCTTTGGCTTGGGGAGTTTGATTTCCCGAGGTTCTTTCTTTGACCTATTACTGCCCTCGAATTTTCTTTTAACCAAGATTATCTCTTTGACATTGATATGCTCTCGGACTAGTTAAATGAATTCTACCAAGTTTCTAGGAGGTCGGTGAGTCATCTCATAAGTAACTTGAGCTTACCTAATTCCATTAGTTATAGCAGCGATGATGGAACTATCTAGTTCGGAAACCCCTAGCCGAATTTTGTTAAATCGAGCCAAATACTTCATTAAGCTTTTTTCCTCTTTTTTGCTTCAGTGTTAGTAGTGTAGAGGGGTCTTTTCGCTAAGGTACCAAGGAGACGAACTGTTCTATGAACCTATATCATCAAAGCAAGTGATGGAATATCTCAAAAGTATGGAGTACTAGGCTCAGAATGGGCCTTGCAATGTCATAGAAAATATTATACACATGGTGGAGTCTCATGCTTCTTGTAAAATCATGGTAGTCCTAAATATATTAACATGATCTACTAAGTCCTTCGAGCCATCATATATAGGGAGACCATCAATACTTCGATTATATTGGAGAGTACATTATCTTGGGGATTAAAGGAATATCATACCTCCCTTGGTTCGGGTGACCTGGCACCCTTGATTGTTCCTGAGCTACATGTGACATAGCCTCTCTCTAAGTATCTTGTGCAGCTCTAGCTGAAACTCAGCTAGCATGTGTATGGTATATGGCCTCGTCAACTAGATTATATGTTAGATCATGGTCATTATAATCCCCCGAGACTTGATACCAAAGTAAACTACCACCGAGGGGTCATAATAACTTTGGGGATAATGCCCATTAGGATGTAAAGGACTTGTGGTGTGATGTTATGACTCATATTATTGGTTCGATATAGTACCTCGAGTTGGAGCTTGAGCTTGAGCTTGCTGTTGAGCATAATGAGTTTGGAGACTCTGCAATATTTGAACATAATTTTGTAGTTGTTGGGCTTGTAGGTTCTACATAGCCTACGCCTAAACCTTGAGCAGCTATGACACTTGTTGGATGGCGATAGCCAAAGTCTAAAATTCATATTGACTCACTGAGTTGAAAGGGCATCATGGTACATCGGAAAACCATCTGTAGTGAGGCTCCCCAAGGCTGTTGTTGTAATCAAATCATCGAGTTGCCCTGCTAAGCTGGCTTATCCGGTTTGTTAGATGAGTAATGCAATTTTGTTGACGTCAGAGCCATTTGCCCCCCAAGTGGATTCTTTGATGACGAGAGTCATGTTACTATAGAAGGTATGGTGAGAAGATTGTCGGAGACTTCTTAAATTAGGTAGGAAAAGAGGCGGAGCAAATTTCAATAAAAATACTAATTTATTGACGAAATTCTATTCACCATCGATTTCGGCTCGATAGGTTCATTGAGATTTCCATCCATTAGACCGCTCTCTCACTAATATGCAACAAGAAGAAAATCATAAAGAGAATCACAATTCTCTTGTGACGACTACTCCAATACTCAAATCAATAGTCATTATTCAGAATATAGTGAAAAAAAGAAAATAACATTAATCTTACCTATTTGAATGCAACACTATTTATAGTGTGTTGGATTCCTTATAACCAATGGTTATAAATTCCAGATATTTCAAGAATTAATTTTAGAAATAAATACGGAGTAAATCACTCAATTATTTAATCCTTGTCATATGTGCCTGAGATATCCAAGCCTAATGAAATTTTGATGCAAATTCCTTATAGATCCGTTAACTCATGTCAGAATGTATTATTAGACGATAACACGAAGCTTTGCACAACTCGGTGTCAATAGCTTCCCACGATTCCAGAGACAAGTTTTTTCCTTCAGAATATTAGTTCGTGACTCGATCTAAATTTTGGGTGTTATTGATTCTTCGACTCTTTTACTCCATAAATTTAACCCCGTGTACCATCAATCCACGTTGAGATGGATCGGAGCTGAGCAATCGAGGAGGAGGACGAGATCGGAAGCGAGGATAGGGGAGTGCTTTGGCAGATAGTAAAACGATATCCGAACCCACTGTTGTCCTACAGATTTGTGGTTTGTTTCTGATGTCTATAACCAATCCTTTTGGAGCCACCGGAGCTGTAAGATAATGATTAGGCATTAAATTCGTCAAAGTTGACTAGGGATTATTGTGGAGCTTGATGGTATTTATCTCAAGTTTTCCGGAGTAGAAACCAAGCGTAGACCTCTGAATGATTTACAAAAGTTTAGTGAATGGATTGGATAGACCACAAAATGACTTACCTAGATCAGGATCAGGGTTTGTTCTTTTATACTATTTGTGCATAATAAAATTAGTGAAAGTTTGGTGACCTGATTCAAACTAGAAAAAAATAGCATATAAAAAAAACGAACAGTTTGTTGTAGGTAATTTAGTTCAAACTTCAAAGACAATCCCACGTTTTGTTAGCCATACGCTTTTGGTGGATGTTTGTTTTTGTGATTTTCTGAACTTATATCTTGCTATTTGGGAATAATTTTAGATAATCACATGAGATACCATCTTTGAGGATTCAGTGTTGATGTAATCAATTGAAGGATGTTTTGCTCTTTCTTGTCAGTGGTGCTCTGTTATTTCTGAAAAAATTAGTTACAGCCTCTAGATTATAAGTGTTTCTCCTCTGCTGACGCAAACTGATAAGTAGTCTACTCCCTTGCATGGTTTAGGAGTTGCAATTGCATGATCTGCTTCATGAATGAATCTCGAAAGCAGCCTATTTTTGTGAATGGCAAGATTGCATATTCTTGTGTCGTTGTCATTTGTTTGTTGTAAAATGACAAACCTCATCACAAAAAATGGCTCTTGGACAACAATGTTTTGCATCTAAAGCACCTTTGACTATATGTTGTTTCATTCATTTTTATCGTATTGGATCGTTCAATCCATGATCTCAATGGTCATTTCTCTTAGTGCTTCTCTGACCACCTCTATCACCACCAGTAGTATGAACAGTAATGGTTGAAATGGCCAGGACAACATACCTTGTACAAAAATGAATTTTCGTTTATTATTTTGATTTATTTTCTTTATATTCATCTCCTTGGAACTACTAAATTATAATCTATACTATGGCACTAATTGTCTTTTTTAGAATAGCAATTCACAATTAGGTAACAGTAGCCTCTGGTGCACTCCCTTCTTGACTGGGTTTGGCAGTTCGGGCTCCTGTCTCCAAGTGAACAACAAGAAGAGTGAAAGATAAAAGAAATGTCTAATTCTTCCCATGAGAATTTTCTCAAACTAGAGAGTTTTTAATTATTGTGCAAACAAGTTGGAGATGGTTTCTTCTGTTAAAAGCTGAAAGTGCTAACTCTGCCCTCAAGGAATGGGAACTGTACTTGTTGGGCATATTGATCTCTACTTACTAATCTCAAGGATCCCATGTAGGATCGTGAGGACTGAAAAAACAATCTCTGACCTTGGAGTTGAGTAGCTTGAGCGCACAACCCGATTCAATACACCTTGGTGTCTTATACTGATTAATTGAGCTACCTTGACTAATTAGCAAGTCCATGAGTGCTTCGAAAGCCCCCTCCTCGACCACCCTTATCTCTAAGGGACCTACCGACTTCTCGTGTGATCGGCACCGCCGGTACACATAACCAAGTGATTCTTCTACTGCAAGGCAACACTCTTGGAGAAGCTCAGTTTCGAGAGAGGAGTCCTTCCCCTGCTCAGGCGAGGTGCAGGTGATCTCCCAAAACAAAACATAATGTCCCGGGATGGCTGATGTATCAGCATAGCTTGTATACTCAACAAGGAGTTGGTCGTATTCTTCTAATAACTTTTTAGAGGTGGTGACACTCTTGTGGAGCTCTTCCTCATTTGTCTTATCACTATCTATGCTAAGCAGCACATTTCTACGACAGATGAACTTTAATTGCGGGGCAGAATTATGGAAGCCAGT
This sequence comes from Trichopus zeylanicus subsp. travancoricus, assembly GCA_005019695.1. Lineage (NCBI taxonomy): Eukaryota > Viridiplantae > Streptophyta > Magnoliopsida > Dioscoreales > Dioscoreaceae > Trichopus > Trichopus zeylanicus. Next base: position 946,543 of record RXID01021422.1, on the reverse strand, counting down.
GACCTGCAGCACATCACCAATTCGATACCTGCAAAGACCTATACAAGGTTGAACTTTTGTAAGGAAATTGACTTTCGTGAAATCAATGATATATTTCCTTGTAATTTCCTACCTACAAACATATTTACTTCATATTCTCAATATAGAAACCCAATATGAAGTTTTCAGAAGTGTTTCATCATTTGAAGTATCTGTGCATGATGAAAATGGGACATAGTGATTTAATTTTGGTCAATATTCATCAGATATTTTAGAGCAAACTCACCAGAAAATGTGGTAATCACAAGTTCATAGTAGCCCCAAAGTTCCAGTTCAACCAAGCCGAGCAACTTATCCTGCTTCACCTCCTCATTGTCTTGTTGGAGTCCATTTTCCAGTGGAATGAACTCAAAGTATGCCAAGTTTGGCAACAAGGTGTACGAGACATCAGTTGGGTAGCATAGTGGATTCAAGTTCACACCAAAATAGCACTCTGACGAGGCATACATTGTAGACACCAAAGGAATCTTCCCCCCACTGTAGAATTCCAATGCTGGAATATATTGTGCCATGGAACCTGTCAGCACAGCCTCAATGTACTTCACCCTCGGCCAGAGCTTGCACAATATGCCCTTCCATGTCCGCAAGCTGCATATAGCCTCAATCTCATCCGCAAGTTGTGGGTTGGGGGATACAATGAATTTTAACATGGCTGCTTGAAGGTCTGGGTCTGTTATGGATGCATTAAGGTGGCCTGTTCGAATGTCGGTGCATAACTTGGTCCAGTTTTGCTCAAGAAAGCTGATAGAGCGCAGCAAGGCAGAGGCAAATATGGCACCAAGGCGTAGAACACTTTTGCGATGTGCAAGGCCCGCAAGTACCTGGCAGTACATGCTCTGATGTCTGTCATTGCAGAGGATGGCTTCATTTGGGCTGATGTAGTCATTGAAGGGGTCATGCGGACGGTTGCGGAAATGCGGGCTCTTATAGTAGCTAGTGAGCACTGGCCGGGCTGGCAGGCCACAGGGTGTTTGTTTCTCAGCCTTCACAAAGAGGAGGTACATGGCCTTGCCTTCATCTAGTCCAGAAATGTACCTACATAATGTTGAAACTTGAAAGCACATAAAAAATATAGAGATTATTTTAATTTCATGTTAAAGATTTTTGAGCTTCAAACTCTTTTTGTTCTTTTTTTTTTTTATTTTGTTGTTGAGCTTCATGATTTACCAGAAATATTTCTAGAAATTATTTTCAGTTGTTTGCCTTTGCTTCATGGGCTTAGATGTTATCAGTTTGTGTCTTGTTTTTAGTTACATTTGAAAACTAAGAATTTGAAATACCTTCTGTTTGAATTGCTTTGAGAGAATCAACTACAACTATTGAAATAATAGGCTTTGTTATCAGGATCAAAATTCTATGTGTAGAATCCTACTTGTACATCCTTGTGGAAATTTTGATAGCCTGTATGATGAAGGGCTAACCTAGAAATACTTATTTTGTTTGAACTTCAAAAAATTTTGGTTAATTCGGGAGTTTTTATAATATGGTGGCAAAAAGATAGAATGTTATTCATCTACATTTGTTCATCACGGATTTCATATTGATAGGTGTGACATGGTTGTCATGCTTTGAGGAGTCCATAATAATTTGGTACAACAACCTTAACAGAGAGTCAAAGATGGTGACACATTCCTGATACTGACAATTTTGACCATTGTATAACTAGTGTCTAAAACTTAGATTTATTGCTTTTTCTTGACTGCTTTTGCAAATTACATGGAATCCATAGGAAAGGAGGTTAAAAACTAAATTGCACTATTACAAGTCTTTTGCTACACTCAGGCACCTGTCTTCTTTGAGTTTTCTAGTGTTCTACAAGCCAAGAAACCAGTTCCAAGTTCAAACATTTTATTTATGTTATATTTGGTAAGATAAACACTACATTGTATCATAACTGAGGTGATGCAAGATAATTCAGTAAGATAAACAGTTAAAAATAAAAAGTAAAATAATTGGAAATTCAGAGAGGATAGCATCGCAAATGATGCTTATGCATGAAGTTCTATGTGGTTTTTGTCTGTCCCAAGTGGATCAGTCCACCCAGAACTTGAAGGCTTTCTGGCTCTTCTTAGCAACAAATCATATTTCTCAAAGTTAATGATGTAGGAATGCAGCTTTTCTTCTAAGAAATAAATTGTCTTTCAGGATCTTGATTCTGAGAATTTTTTTGATTGAGCTCTTGATTATTGGTTTATATTTTTATCATCAGACAAGATTACTTGGCAGGTTTTGCATGCTTGTAGATTTTGCTAATACCATTATGACAAATGGTCAGATTGTTTGGAGTTTTGGCATGGGTCAGGTTCCAGTTTCTCGAGTGTGAGATATTTTGCACATGGCTAGTAATGGATTCTTAAGTATATGGATGGATATAAAGCCTAGTAGGCCCTGAACTTACTGGTTCATGATTGGCATGATGAGATTATAGAGATATGTCCGACGGTCAAGATCCTCTGCAATGGATGGTACCATCCTGGGTTCTCCAGCAGAAGTCCCTGAGCTGTCAAATGAATACACTGGTTAAATTTCATCTATTAAAAATCAGTAAGGAGCTTGTTCCTGGACTCATCTCTCAAGCAATCTACTCCACACAAAATATCACAGTTTATTCACAGCTAAACCAACCTAGACGTTTAACAAATGGTCTAAATTAAGATAACGCAAATGAGACTGAAGAAACACTTTGACATGGACCACTTTTCAGACAATGGTTCCTGAGCTCATACAGCTACATAGACAGTGGCAATTATCTCTGACTGTTTAAAATACTATTAATGTCCACGTTTTATGGTCAAATTTTTAGGAACTATTGATTAAGGATTAGAATTTAGTAGGCCATCCATACCACTAATTCTTTACAACCCATGCATGGATTTTGATATTTTTGATTATCTTTTTTCTAGTAAAATTGATATTTTGATTATCAGTGAAATTATTCATTATTATTGTTGAACTGTTGTTTGTCTAACATCGTTGCCTTACAATTTTCCTATCATATGCAACAGTAGCCTTCGTTTTTCTGTCTTTCGCATCCTCCTTCAATTTTTTTGATTTTTGTCGGTACATCTTTTGCCTATATTATTTGGAGTTATTTCCTAAGTGAATGATAACAAATCACACAAATATGAACTTGTGACATGGCACTCAAGGCTGAACTTGCTAAGTTTTGGAAGGGTTAGCGAATGAGTTATAAGAATTGATGAAGAAAAAGATTGTGGTGCATATAAAATGGCAAATACCATAAACAAAGGAATGCACCTTATCAACATCTCTATGATGGGTTGTCCAGATAAGATGGAAGAGTCTTCTCCATTGGCAATCCTTTGTATGTAAGGATAGATATGTTCATATGTAACCACTGGGACCCTGCGCTTGAAGATCAAAACATCTGAAGAGCCCTTCATATATTTGTTTAAATATTCAGTAACGCTATTCCTACTGATGATCTCCTTCAAGATGCTCTCCTGTACTTCTTTGGCATTCACAGTCAACTTGTCTAGCTCTATGAGTGCACCCTCTCCCTTGTGCTCCAACTTCTTCCCATCCATTTCTCAGAAGCACTCACTACTGACTGGTGGAAAGAGATGATCGGAGGAAAGCAAGATACCAGTTCTAGAGCCAGTGTGCATGCCTATATAATGTGCTGAACAGATAAATGCAGCAGCATATCTTCTTTCCTTGATCGGATCAAGTGCACTGCGGACAATCAAGGAGCATGTTTCTGATGCTGTAGAGGGCCCATGTTTTTTTTGACGTGACCCAGATGTTTTAGAAGGTTTTCAGCATTTCTTGTATTTTACATAAAATTTTAGTAAGTTACACATGCATTTGAGCGTAATTTTGGTCTCAGGGCTCGTACAAGATATTTATTTGGATTTTTATATCAACAATTTAAAGACTCGCATTTCTTCTTTGCTAAACTGCCTGAAAATTTAATTTTACACTGTTTGGTGAATATCGTATTGTGTGCTATATTCTGTAAGATCAATTATTCTCAGCACCTGTACCTAGTGATTTGTGGGGACATGTATCTTTGTATTGTATCAAATTGCCAATGGAAAGTTTAATTGGGAATGTGCATTGTTTGAAATGATGCTAACATTATGTGGACTTCACGTATTGCAGTATGTTTGTGCCTTGTCTACCTTTCCTGCCTCCAGTTTCTTTCATTTATATTTAGCGGGTTCTTTCATGTCACCTTGCCACAAGAGTTTTTGTGGCTTTCAACTTCGCAATAAACCATTAAATTACACAGAAGTACACTCTGATGATCAGAATTACCACAAAAGGCATACATACTTATTAAGGTTAGTATTCCGGTTTATGAGATCATCGATTTAAACCAAAGAATAGCTGACTCAGATTGATAGACTTATTCTTTGCACAGAAGCCAATTATGCATAGTAATGAAGTTGAATAGAGCTTTATGGGAATTAGATGATGTCTGGGTGCCACAGAAGTGTTTCCTCAATTTGAACTGAATTCACTTCACAGGGGATTTCAAGAAGAGGTTTTTAAGGAAATACAGATCTAGTAGTCCACATTCTACAAAACAATGTTCAGCTTGATATACTACTGATCAGTTCATGATTCATTGTGCATGATTAGGTAATTCATTTGCATAATTTGTTTAGAAATTTTTGATAATTGGTCAACATCTTGTATTAGTATTCCATTATTGAGTGATATGTTTTTTGAGGGACACTTTTGAGTTATATGTTGCTTCTAAAATTCTCCTGTTTAGTAGTTGACCTGCATAACGAGTGCAAGAATTGTAAATTTTTTGTTATAATGTTTGATTTTATGACAGATTAATGAAAAATAGTAAAAGGACACAATGCAGAATTGAGAAATCTTGGATATCATCCATACATATGCTTTTCAGACCGCAACTCATTAAGTAATCAATAAATATGTGCAATTTCCATAATTGAGTTGGCTCGATTCTGCTGATTATACATTGCTAAATTAAGTCAACTATGTTTGCAAGGGATGTTTTAGGCGATGAAATCTTGACACAATTTGAATCTGTACCTTTGCAAATGAATATTAAGGCAAACCATGTATTCTATGTGATTTCTATGACTTAGTTGGCTTTTAATGCTCACAATGGCCTAGCATCCATGCTTAGTTGTACTTTCATTTTGTTGTCTTTGTGTTTCTTCCTTGAAAGGAGCCAAAACTAAATTTATTTGGTATTCTGTTCGTTGCATGCTTACTAAAAGGTTACTTTTGTTATTATTCAATTAAAATTTGGGCTCATCTATTTCAAGTTTATCAGTACTTGTTAGTAAAATCCTTTAAGGACGTTGCCTCCATTCACTTGAAAATAGAATCGATCCTTCAACATTTCACCTTGCAAAGTTGAGCAAAAGCTACTCAAAAGAGTGTGGGAATGTCTATTGCATGTCTAGTCTTTTCTTTTCACATTCTGTTTCTTCTAATTCATGCATGAAAAATTTTGCATAGTTGTACACCAAACTTTATGCTTTCCTTGATGGTTGCTTTTCCAAAGTTTATGAAAATCTTCAATTTGTCCTGCCTGTCTACTATTCACTCTTGCATTACCACTTGTAAACAAAGTTAATGTTAGACTTGTTCACTCGAAAAGGTGCATTGGTTGTGGGCAACCTTCTGTCTCGCATAGCCATCCTTTTCCCGCATGATTTACCTTTTCTAAAGCATTTTACTTAAAAAGTTATGGCTCACAGAACTTTGTGCTAAAATATCCTTCTCTATTAAGTCAGAGAAATTGATTCCATGAAGCTGACCTCATAGACTACATTGTGAATGGAAGTCCTTTGCTTGGATTTTTCTTTAATATTTCGGTTCACTAAGTCAACTAAAAAGGAAAATATTTTACTATAATTTTCATGCATAACTCCATGAACGCCACTGCAATTACTCTTTGGCAATATATTCAGATCAAGCATTAAAAAGGAGAGATGCCCATCCAACATGGATTCCCTAAAGGTCAGATTGCACTGTGTTCCTTGCAACTAATCCTCCTTCAACGTCTCTTACAAGTTTTGTTTCTGCGCCAATACTTAGATTTTGTTCTTTTGAAACTGGGTGTTGGCCAAGATCATAAGAGTTTATCACATATCTTTGGTTTCCTCGCACATAGGAGAGTCGAAGCCAAGACACAAAGTTTTTCTTCGAGAGAGGCCTCATGCCAACCAGAATGTTAGTGCTGCTTCACTGGCACCAAGATTACCTTTTGGACTTGCAAGAGAACACAAAGCTTCAATGGGCACCGAAGAAGAGCATTGTTGGGAGATGATTCACATGTTGACGAGGATCGCAATCTGATTTGCCATTCTTTTGATGCGTTTGTCGTGGTGCTCGCCGCGTCTCATTGGATCATATTATTGCCCTACTAAGTGCTCTGAGACATGCCCTCAGAAAGTAGTGTAAATGCATATAAAGGACACTATATGTACTCTCACGATGACTTTTGTGTCATTCGTCACGAGTAGGAGCAGCACTTTTGGGTGCCCCGCTGCTCACATTATGCTGCCTCCATTATCCACTCTGGTGTGTACCCTGATGTGCTTAGGGCTGTAACCAGGCTGGGCAGGCGTTCACGCCTGACATGGCCGATCAGGTCCTGCTTGGCCCGGGCTTGTGTAGGCATATGGATGATGGTGGTGCACTTTGTGTCATGGAGAGGCATTGATGCTTGTTGTACCATGGCGCACTACGAGGTGAGAGCTGGGTTTTTCAATCCCAAGCTGCCAGGCCCCGACAGATTTGTAGTGCATCACTAGTAATTTTGCTTGGCCTACATGCGTTTAGGGCCCTGGACTTCCAAGTCATGGCAGCATGCACATTTGCTTGTGCAGAAATGGTATGCAGGCCTTTTGATACGAAGGTAAGAAAAGAATCCGATTGGGTCTTTTTCGAGCGATGTTTGATGCCGGTCAAATGGTGTAGGGATCCAACGGGTTAAGAGATTTAAATAATAATAATAAGTAAGTTTAATTCATGCGTATTAATTGAAAATTTAAATATTTAATATTATATTTGATTTCGAATCAAAATTAAAAATTAAAATATAAAATAATAATATGATTAATATTTTAGTATTTGAATGTTGATGCGATAAGGAAATGGTTCTAACGTCGAGTATCCTTCTCCCATTCAGCCAAATCAAAGGCAGTACTGAGGGTTTTGCAGATGACGGCGGGTGTCGGAGAAGGCTGGAGATGACGGCGGACGTAGGAGAAGGCCGGAGGTGGTCGCCCATCCCTAGCCACCCCGAAATTCATCACGAGCTTCCTTCTTCTTCTCTTTTCACAGGTCGATTCTATGATTTCTGAAACCCTAGCTTCCTTCTTCGTCTCTTTTCACATTTCGATTCATTCTTCTTCTTGTTGATTGTCGCCGACGGTTTGACAACGAAGCTGTCTGTGGCTGTAGTGTCGGCACCGGTGGAGGATTTGGAAGACGTCTCCGTTGGCAGCCTGCCCAGTTTATGCTTGATCATAGCTACGAGTTAACGCGGTGGAAGCCCTAAAACCTTCAAACCGCCTCGGATTGCTCGAAATCACATGATCCGAGGCAGAATTGAAGTGAGATTGGAGGAGATGACGGATGGGGAGGGATTTGTTCGTTGAGGAACTCATGATTTCAAGGAATTGGAGGATCGACAAGGAAGATGAAGGCGAGGGGTAAATGAGCCGTTGGAGCTTCGAAGCATGGAGGAGCAAGGAGAGTTCGGGGAGAAGGGAAAAATTAAAACATTTCGATGTACTTCTTTGAAAGATTTTAGGTATGTTACAATTTCTCATATCCAGTTTGCTCTGCAGTTATTCTGATTTATAGCTTCGAGAAGAGACTAATTTCAGAAAAAAAAAAAAAGTATACGTAGGAGACTCTATAGAAGGAGCTGATTTTGAGTGGAGCTAACCCTTGCTCTATATTATCAGCTTGAGCGATGGACGTTCGTAAATGAGTTTGTTCTCCCTTATCAATTTGAATGTGACATCTACTGAATCATGAGATAAGTCAAAATAGAAGCTTGTGTTGTCAGTGAGGAAGTGCGAAAACTACTTATCACTGTTCTTTTACAGGATTGGGTCTCATTTTTTGGGGCTAATGCAGTATGTCCTTCATTGGAACCCTTGGTTTGAGATCATTAATATTCAAGTTGTTGTGGCAGAAATTACTGTGTGGTAGTATTGAACAAAGTTATCGAAATTATCCGTAAAGCCTAACTTAATAGTGTTGTTAGTGACTCCCTGCTTAATTTGAACTGCCCTACTTGTTATTTAAGTGTTTTAACTGGTTTATGCTTGAAGAGCTCATGATGTAACTCTGTTCTATTCTGAGAGTGAGACATTTGATACTATTGTGACAAAGTTACCTGTCATAACTCATGATCAGGTTGTTGGCCTTTGTGTTATCTTGCTCAACCCTGTTACTCAAGTAATGATTTTATATGGCTGAAATGACATGATGGAGAAAACGCATGGTGATTAATTAAGATATTGTTTTTGAGATTTTCTTCCGTAAATTCATTCATCTATAAATTTCACTCCAATATAGGCTTGAAATAATGTCTATCAAAAAGTCATTTCAGGTTCTTTTGGACTAATGGGAAGTGGCAAAGCATCTGCAGTTTTATCTTGTTGGTCCTTTATCATTCTTTCTACCCTCAGGATTGTTGTGTACTCGTGTGTGGCAGGTATATGATGTTACAATATTTAGATGACCATCCTGGAGGAGATGATGTCCTTCTATCAATGATTGGTATATTGTCCATTTTTCCTAATCTTTTACTCGTTCTCCCTTACATAAAGTTTATCAAAACTATATAACTTCTGAGTAATTTCAGTTGATCTAATCTTATGCTTTGCTCATGCCAGACAGGGATTCAACTGAAGAATTTGAAGATGTTGGGCATAGCAAAAGTGCTTGAGAGCAGATGGAGGATTACTTTATTGGTAAGATCGATACCTCTGCTGTCATATTGAAGCTCGAGATTTTCACCAAGGAGCAGCCTTCCATGATAGTGAACAACTTGTCTAATTATTGGGCTTTTCCGACAGCTGATGTTGGTATTTCGATGGTAGTTGGCATATTATGTCCCCAAGAAATAGTTGAGAAAATCAAATATTATTTAACCCAAACTCTGTAATACAATGCTTCTATTTCAATTGGGTTTTGATTGGGTGTGAGTGTCAAGTATAGGAGATATTTTGTTAGCCAAGAGGAGTGGGAGTCCATTTTGTTAGTTGTATTAGTAAGTACCCTCATTCAGTTTTGATCCTAATAAGCACAATGTAAACTATAGTTTCTTCATAAATCTCTCGAGGATCATTGGTTTTATTTTTGGCTACTGTTTTTTAAATTTTGAGTGGGCCATAACTGTGTATGCTTGTTTTAATTATCAAGGCTTCTCTTTTCTTGGAGCTTTTATATTTTTGAAGTTCTAAAACCAAAATTTTGTGCTGGAGTTTAAAACAGTACCATTGCTATTATTCTAAGCTCACTCAGGCATATAATTTGGAACATAATTATGTTTTGTTTTTAAGTAACAAATCACCACTTTATTACTATTAGTAAAAAATGCCTGTCGTATTAGTAAAAAATAACTTATCTTATGTCTAGAAAATAGTGCGATATATTCAAATAGAAACATATTATGATTTGACACGAGAATTCATTAATACAGTACTATAACATGAATTGATGAAATAAATGATATCCAACAAAAATCCAACATTATTAGAGTACGAAAATTTGATTTTTTTTATTGTTCTTTGAAAGTAAACCAAAATAGAAAAAGTCATTAGCATGATTATAGAAAATTATTTCAAATATATTAACAACTGATAACCAACTAAAAAATTATTAATTTAATTGAAATCAGTAAGTTCGATATGAAATTTTCTATGAAAAAAATAGTCGATTGTCACTCACACATCCCATAAAGTTATAGTTATTTAGTTTCAAAGAATATGCCCATTTTGTACTGCATGTTATGATATACAGATGTCAGGTTTTATTGTTTCATTGTAAGTTTCTGTATCTTCTTTGATGTTATGTTCAATCCATTCGTTAGCCCAACACTCTTGAAATAATTAATCCTCACTGAAATTTTTATGTATGAAACTATATAGCATAGCATAAGCAACCACTATAGCACATTGTGTCTCATAAGGATATGGTTGCATTTTACAGAATATTTAAAATCATCTCTTAAATATACCAAATGTCCTCTCGACATAGTTTCTCAAACTGGCGTACATATAATTAAATTTATCCTTTGACTCGATTGTGACCAAACAATCCGATGTGATACCGCTCATTTCAAAATGATGCAAGAAAGTGACTAGTGTTGGCATAACTGATATCCACAAAATAATATTCACCTAAACATAATCTATCATTAGTATTACAAACTTTATCATTTGTGTTTAACAAAAAAGTAAAAGAACGAGTTTCACCTTTGGGGATCGAGAAATTGCCTTGTGTTAAACATTCTCGTAAGATTCGTGCATCTACCTCAGATCTCTTCCAACCGCTACAAATGTATAAGAATCTTATATCAAAAGACACAACTGCCATAACATTTTGAGTAAGCAAACCATATCTATCTCGAAATGGAAGTTACATTTCTCAACTCACAATCACAGATATATGTGTGTCATCTATTACATCGAGTGCATCCTCCAATGAAATAATTCATATATTAGGATTTTAATTTGACATTACTTTGAGAATTTTATAACTCATTATCTCACCTTGAAGTATGGATACGCTTCTCCTCTATTAAGAATTGTGGGATGGACCGGAGCATAATCAGACGGCAATTATATGTAGTCAATTTTGAGTGAGATAATGTCTCGCAAGACAATATTGAACTACCTGCTTATAGTCTCTGTAGAGTATTGGAAGGCTAGTTGCAAATCTCTATTAGATGTCCCACGAGCAACCTAATAAAGAAAAATCCCTATTTGTAGTTCAAATGATACATATTGTGTAGACACGATACTTTCTTGTTTAACTAGTAGTCTAATATGTTGTAGAAACACGTGTGGCACAACTTTGAATGTCCAAAAATATAGTTTCTCATTACCAAGCAAATCATACATAGTCTCTATTTCAGTAAAGGGTCGATTATTCAGTGGACAAGGCGGTCTTCTCGTATAGGTTGAGAGGCCTTGTAACTGATCGAAAATACTATCTTCCGACACACTCTCCATTTCTAGCTCCTCGTCGTCAATAATGTCTCGCTAATTAGATATTTTTGATGCTACAAAGATAAACATGATTTGGCATAACATCCCTAATAAAGTCTTTTTATAAATAGAGATCGACTAATGTCACATGGTCAACAATTGTGTCTTACAAAAGATATCAGGGAAAATCACATGTAACACAGAACATGATAAATCATAAGAGAGGTAGCTTAAAGAACTCACGAGATATACAGTCTCAATGACACGAGTCATCACATATCCAATAGTTACAATAAATAGAGATCATACAAAAAGTTAATGACATGAGTTCTCACATGTCCAATAGTCAGAGCAATGTCAAAAAACACAGACTCATTGGCACGATAATATGCATTAGAAAAGTTTCAATAAAAATTCACATGCAAAAGTGGTCTGAGTAATAGGTCATGTCGAGTGATAGGTTGTGTCTGTTCTTTCATACATTGTCACATTTGAAGAGTAAATAGACCGTGTCATATCTAATTATCTCAAAAGTGCTCAACTTTGTAAATTACGAGTAATAATGGCGATGAGAAAGAAGTAAATGATAAATGAAAATAAATCACCTTAGTAAAGAGGGACTCGTGCCTGGGATGACTACTCATTTGGAAACCTACTTGGACTTATCTAATAGTTGAGTGTGCTGGTATGATCTATTGTAAATGTATTACCCCATTGTTCGCACACAATAGATGACCTACCTGATCTACCAATCTCTGCTTCGTGGTTTGTATTGAATTCACTTAGTCGCAAGTTAGCTCATAATTTCAGTCCATCCAGGTCCTCCTCTCACAAAAAATAGTCTTATTGCCATGAATCCTTCAGACATTCAGCGCATTTTAATCTATCTAGACCGAACAAAAAACTAAGACTAAATAACTTGTCCAAGCACTTGGTCTTCTTAGACTTGTATTTGGTTTGTTCATCTCCGCTACGAGCACTTTTAAGAATTATTTCATCCAAAATATCATACTTTTTCTCCATGATATCCATCCACTTATCTAACCTCTTATTATTAATATTTTTTGTAGGCTTGCTTGCAATATTTCTCATTAACTCTCCATTACATCTCCTATTGCTTTTTCCATTGCTGTCATCCAATGCTTCAAGAGAGTGTTTCCCATATGGGCCAGAAATATGGTCCTTACCACGAAGCAAGTTTCTCTGAGCAGTATGATTGGTTGAGACATCATTGACGTTAGTGTTTTGCCTCACTAGTGAGTCACTTGAACTAGTTCCCTCTCGTGGTATCGGTGATGCTTCAAGTGCACTTCTCGATGAATGCATTCACCTTTCCATCGCAATTGAGCTCTCCACTGTCATTTCTACGTCAAAAAACTGTGGAAAACCATTGATCCAAGTATTTTCATATTGTGGATTGTGTTTCAAGAAAAAAGAAAGAATATTAGACATAGAATTTTACATGGTCTTCGCAGAATTACAACGTAGACTGTAACATACAATGAAAAAAAATCCTTCATTACTTCCAAATCTCCTGCTGTTGGCCTGTGGTTGTTGTAGTCCCACGTCCATCTGCTTTTGTTCTTTATAAATTAAAAGTCATTATACCTTTCTTTCAATCTCTTCCATCTAGCCCTCATTTGCTCTACATCGCATAACACGACAGATAATTCATTGAATCTTTTCACAATTATATTCTAAGATTGTTTTCTAAAATTTTCACCCATGTTTATTCTATTAATGTGTTCCTCCATTAGCAACCAAACAAATAAACTTTTCTCATTTGTGGTCCAATTTGGGGAGCATCCATTCTTGTCAAAAAATTGTTCGGCTTACTAACTTAGCTTCCCCTTGCATTGCGTTTGAGAACTTCACCAAATTGGTGAATTTCAAGCATCCGTTCTTGTACTAAAATCAATAGAAGTAAATCATTATTTCAACCCCAGGAATACAAACATAATAACATCGAAACTTTTCATCACAACAATATTCGACTATAATAGTAACAATTCTACAAAGGGTTTGGTATTATGATTTTTTTTTGGATACATATAAGCATATTTTGGAGGCACAAACTGTAATTAAGGATATATTATTGGTTATTCACATATAAAGCTTGATCAGTTAACCATTGATTCCTAACTGTGGTTAGTTTAGAACCATGAGGGTTAAACAACACGTTACAGCAGAAAACTTGGTTCTGTTGGATCATGTACAGAAAGCATTTATAGAAAGCTCATCCTGGACCCTACATCCAACTTCCAAATCTACTGTCAGGGGAAAGAAATTGTAGGCTTTGTTTTCTTTCTGAAATAAGAAACCCTAAGTTTTCTTCAAAACGTTTCCCTTTTCTATGCTTTAATGCTTCAGAGGTGTACTATGGTCATTCGGTTTCTTATTTTATTATAACCAAACGAAACCTATTTGTTCCTCTATCTATGAAATAGATTTAGTTCGAGTAGGATCAATTTTTTGGTTTCTGATTAAAATCCTTGCCCACAGAAGCACCCAATGGGATTTTTGCAGAGGGGAAATAAACTCTATACAGGTAAACGAAATAAAGTAAAATGGTAACTCTAATGGCTAATTGTTGCACTAAATCGAGTCTAGAGCAAAGAGGAAAGAAATTACATTGACAGTAGACCAAATGAACATAGGCAAGGGAACTAATTGACATGGCTGATATTTATTCTGACTACTCTCGAGCGCTAAAGGTTAAGACATGGCATGCACTACGATTCTCATGAGTAAACAGCCCAAATATTTAGAAAGAAACAATTTTTTCTCCAGCTTGAATATAGAAAAACCTCTTTTGGAGATATTTGAAGGACAAAATCAACAGAAATTAAGTTACTGAAATTAAATGGATAAAGTAATTATTACTACTTTTGAAGCAGTAGCAGTATATAATCCCAAACTCACAGATAACTAATTCATCTGAGAGTGTAAAATCAGAAAATATGCATTTCAGGGCCCATTCCGGGAGCCTAAAATAGCTGGTCAAAAACTCAAAATAAAAGACATTCCCAGTTTCGGTAGCTTATATATGTCAGATAGTGAAGAAAGACCCTACTGAGCTTGGATGGCCAAGAAAGACAAAAGAAAAACATAATACAACAGTCTTTGTATTACTAGTAAATTCACTGTATGAATCACCCAGGTCCTGGAGAAGGTAAGACTCTGGTATGTTTTGAGAGCAATCTTTTGGTATAGAATAAGAAGGTTGTGCACTAATTTAGCTATCCAGCATGATTTACTTGTTAAGCAGTCTCACTACATCTTCTGCCTTCCAAACTAGTGCCATTAGCATTTACAAGCATTGTCATCAAAAGCGTTTAGATCATAATCTAAAAACTAAAAAAAAAAAAAAATTTATTCTTTTGGAGCAAGATGTTTGCCATTTAGCAGTCACTTGTTCAAGTCTTTAACCAGAAAAACAAAAAGAGTAAATTACACGGATTTTGAAAAATCTGAAAGCTAGCTGAAGGGTGCAGAGGAAACTTTTCTAGCTCCAAAAATGAGGTTCCTTAGTCTTGGAACATCTCTGCAACTTTCGCAAGCAAATGATTGAACCAATGGAATAAAATATCATGGCTAGCTAACTGTTTGCTACTTAGCTTAAATATGTTTGACCCTGATCCTAATCATCGCATTTGATATCCCAATACCTAAACTTTAAGCCCATATTTGCAAATAATCCTCCATGGTTGAGAATCCATTTTCTAGAAACAATGTCGGATTCGGAGCAAATGACGATGTCTTGGCAATGAAGTTCCGATTCCAGGCTGGATCTACCAGCTCTGTGGTTGAAATTTGGGTTTGATGGTGCTTACCCGGAAGCTGTGCACAGACTGACTTGCTCGAACGATCCGAGGGTGGTGGTGGTCTGATGACGTCCAAAATCGGGCTCAATTGGGGCGAGGTTTCAGCAGAGGCCGGGGATCGATCGGATTCGTTGCAGACAAACGATGTCTCAGCAATGGAGCTTGGTACCAGGTTGGATCTACCGGTTGCGCTCAAGAACAGATGCTGATCGGAGCTTACGCAACCACCAAAACCTTGATCAGGACCACAATCACGATCGGAGACCAAGAAATACATAAATCCAAGGAGGAGGATGGCAATGGAGGATTGGGGAAAAGATGTGGACGAAGGTAGATGAAAATGAATAAAGATGAGGGCATTTTAGTAATTTTAAAAATTAAAATAAATTATATAATATTAATCTGGTTAAATTTTGAGTATTTAAATGATAAATCAAGACAGAATGATTTTAATTTTGATCCAAAATCAAAAAAGCAGCCCAAAAAATTTCTTGTTACCTCTAAACTACTTGGTTTGATGCCTTCTGATTCAATTCATACAGGTGAAATTTTAGAAATGAATAAATTGAAGTCATTTGTTGTATTTGGGCCTTTTTCAGCTTTGATTGGCATTGTACACAATTGTGGATATTGGCCAAATTTTCAAAATCAAAACGCTTCTTATATTAGGAATAACTTAGTGTTGGATCAGATGGGCAATCCCAAATATGCAAGATCCGTATGAAGCTCTTGGGTGCCTAAATTTGTGCTATTTGTTTTTCAAAAGAATTATAAGAATTGGTTAAAATAATTAAAAGCATAGAGTTCTGGTCATTAAAATGACAAACTTATGACTAACCAAAAAAGGGAAAAAAAACAAGAAAAAGGTAGAAGGATGAGAGCAGGACAAGCCTTAGGAAGACGAAGGGCAATAACAAGCAAATGGCAAATGCTGACAAAGAGAAAGAGAAGACTAGCACTGTGAAACCTACAGATTGAGACCAAAAACTGCTCAGATTCTGGCAAAGACTGAAAGTCTCACATACAATGCCAAAGAACTAGTAACATCCAATCTTCCACAATCCAATATGATGCTGGCTATGTAAGTTTGGACATACTCCAGAAAAAAAGTTATCAGATAGAATAGGTCAGGATATGAAATAGAAAAACCTTGTAAGCTGACCCAATATGATACGAAATTCAAAAGTCTAAATAATAAATAATAAATAATAAATAATGAGTTGAATTTAGTATTGGTTGCTCCAAGTTGGAACAAACCAATGATGAGAACGCAGCTGAGTTGCTCAACTATGTCTAACAAGAAATTAAAACCAACACTTCAATAATCTCAAAAAAAAAAAAAGGTAAATATCAATTAAGCCACCACAAACAGGACCCAAAAGAAGCAAAAATGTAGAAGCTCAAATTTTCAATGTGTCATCGCATGCCGATAGTCTCGATTGAAATCCCTTGATATAATAAGATACCAACTAGGCAACTACATAAACCTCCAAAAAAGATATTACTGCTGCCGAACCTCAACGTTCTTCCTCTGCCACAGTCTATCGATAGCACTGTCAGCATCACCCTGTGGAAACAAGAAAAATCAAAAGAATGACAGCGCAATAACAATCACACAGGAGATACTATAAGAAGAATCTATGTGAAGAATGGCACCAAACTGTAAACCAATAAAAGTTATGCACATATGTACGGATAGCAGTGGAGCAGCATAGCAATGAGATCAGATGCAAAAACTAAATTATCTGAATTGAACTTAAAACAATAATCTAATTATGTCTAATAAAACATATTGCCAAAGCATGCAGACATTTTAAGTTATTAGAACAAATACTATTTGTTAGGTTCTAAGGTTGTATATGGGGCCAAGAGTTAAAAGGTATGTGAGAAATATTAAAAACATGCCAACTAAAAAAGAAACCAATGAAAAAACATGAGCAATTGCAATTTTTATAGGGGTATACATGCAATTTTAGAGTTTTCTAGGGGTATAGAAGCAAAAATCCCTTAATTAAATTGAATCAAAATGGTAGACGCTTGGAAGGATTGGAATATGTTATAACAAGAACACATTGTCCTTGTTTTCTTTATCCATAATTGTTTCATAAAAAATGACCAACTACTGACAGATCATGTTTCATGATTAGACTTGTAAACATTGGTAATGGTCAAACCCATAAGTTTTTTGAGGAATTCAATGAATGTCCATGCCATTAATTCCAAAACATCAGAATAACACCCTGTGTCTCTAGGTACTGAATCACGCTACAAATATAAAAAATGACTAATTTTGGAAAACATTGAAACCTGATCTAGACAAGGTTGATCAAATAACATGAAACTAGAAAAAGTGCTATTGTCTCCACCACATTACATCCAAGATTTTCATACCTATCATTTAAATTGTTAATTGAGTACATTATTGTCCCAAGACTTGGACCCTTGAATAAGAGAAACCTTGAACAGGTTCTCATATCGTGTCGTATGGATTGGTCAAAAAAGTGTTTAAACCAAATCATACAGGACATAATTAGGTTGAGTTAGATCACAAACATTGAGACTTGGCCTCATGAGGTAGCCCAAACAGATGCAAACCAAGTACTTCGTTAGGTCCCTATGAACCGAAAATCACATATTCAGTTCAATATGAGGTGTAAGGGAATAAAACAGATTATTACATTTGTTCATTGGATTTTCACAGCAGTTCATGTTCCTTTAGATATAATGTTCTTGCCTATACTTTTAGCAGCAGTATACAAGAAAATGGAACATGTTCCTCCGTTTACTCTTCGTGTATCTGTCATGCGATATAAACATGACCACACTGGCAAACACTGAATTCATTGCATGAGCAATTACCACAGTGTATACCAACTATATGATTCATATTTCAAAATAAAGTTCTATTAATTCTCTATCCAATTTGAGTCAATTAACTATCATTGTTTCAATATACAACCTATGGTGCTTCATACAATGCATAATCATCCAACTATATTGCACACAGATATATGGTTAGAACTGCACACAGTAAAACGTAGGACAAATTTGTACTGACATTTATGCAGTTGGACAGTGCCTAAATTGTAAAGGCTTTACATATAAAGACCCAAACTAAATTTTAATATCTTAATTTTGTAACTACTCTACATTTATCGCAATTTTTTTTTCTTCCAGCCTATTGTCAGCGTCCATATCATTGTACAGAAAAAATAATCAAATAAAATAAGTATAATCACTTGGAAAAGAGATTGCAGTCAGAGTCAAGCCAAACAGAAACATCAAAGAACAACAGGAGTTTGAAAAAACTTCGTATAAATACAAAATCATGTTGAGATCACTGGCTCCAATAAATTTAATTCAAATTTTTTAACACACCATGACAGCATACAACAAAAAGAACGAAAATAGAGACAGCAGCAAATTGTATGAAACAACTCTTGGAGGAGATGGAGAAGTTGAGTGATCCAATAATCTCCAATAAAGGCTAAAAAAAATGTCTTTCAAAAGGAAAGAGTAGCTAAAATATTCTAGGATGTCTTAAAGTTAGGCTTCCAATTACTAAAATCTAAGAGGTCACATGAGGCCAACAAAATAGATCATCCAAACTATTATCATTAACATAGAGTTTTGAGGCATATCATTCAAGACTATTTTATATTTAAGGATTGGATCGAGAAGTAATACCGAGAAGGTAAGCTAACTCTCTCGAAGGTGGCCCTATTCAAAACACCAACCGAACACATCAATCGTATTACTATTTTTGAGGACCATGAACCATCTTGCAAAAATTCTATTAAGGGAAGAAACACAACGTACTCCCAAATAAGGGCACTTATGGAATATTTATATTTGAAAAAGGCCAAAGAAATTGATGAAGGAAATGACTAGAAACCTGGGAGAGTCTAGGATAGTGATGAAGGAAGCCTCTTTGGAGCAAACGGGCTAAATTGCTCGAAGCATCAAGAAGAGAAAAAACAAAAATAAGAAGAAGAAGCTAGTTCAGCTAGATGAATACGATGTCCAGAAATTAGCTATCCAAGAATACATCGATGCTTTGGATGAATATATTCAGGAAGAAAAAAACCAAGTAACACTTAAGAAATTTTTTCCTAATAAACTCAAAGCTTTACTAAAGAACTCTGATTTGAGAAATGAAGAAAGTGAACTTCCAATGATGACATATTCTGCCATACTTACTATTGGATGTTTACCACCAAGTTGATCCCCACCCCATCACTTCAATGATGAGGAAATTTAGGGTGCAAGGCAAGAAGAAGTGAATAAATTCACTAGGGACATAACTAATGAAATTAGAGATCCCATAAGTCTCCTTGAGAGCTGCCCCTAAGATGATTATCTTAGAGAGTGATTCACCCATCAATACGGCTATGACATACTCAAACTACAGCTAGATACAGTGAAAGGGCTAGCTACAACTAACATAAAGTTTGTCACGAGGCAAATGTAAATGCTGAATGAGGATATGAAGGCTACAGCTATCCATATGGAAACTATGACAAATATGACTACCATGCTTTGTGAGAAAATCGAGAGGATGGGGAAGGTACTAGTAGAAAAGACAAAGCCATACAAAAGACCTCATAGGGGTGGTGGGCAACCACTTACGGACCCTTCTCGAGATTAGAATGACCACTCATGCAACTTACTCTAGAGACGGGTTGAGAAAGTTAGACACTATCAAAGAGAGTTCTCTAACTCTATGACCTTTTGTTGCATGGTGACTTATATATCTGAGGTGAACACTGGTGAGCTGCTATCGCAGTCTCCATCAGGAAATCCAATAGCAAATCTCAACCCATTAGATTTGGTGAGATCCCAATTGTAGAACCTATGGAAGGATGTGCTTTGCTAACTTTAGAGAAATTATGCATACATAGTACAAATGATGAATATGACTTATGTCTAAGGCAGAACGACATTATGACTGCTTCAGAGGGCCCTAAACTGGTAAGCGCCAAAGGAAGAAGCAAGCATTTTGGGAGAGGATCAAATGAGCTAATGCTAAAACTCATTCTGCCCTCATGTTAAGTCAATCTGAATATCCATAGTCAAGCCAACTTGAATATCTATGGAAGAAATATCCTAAATACATAATCTTAAAGAAGGTTATGCCAACAAACAAAATAGAAGAATTCATCCAAAGAGTCTTTGAAGATGTCTTAATAAGAAATCCCACATGCTTAATTTTGATGTCGAATGGGACAATTATCAATCAGTCACATCCTCCAAGGGTATTTAGGAAACTAGTAACTAGGGGCAAGGTTTCGCTGTCTCTTGTCACATGATTGGGCTCAGGAGTGATTCCAAAGATGAACCTTATTGGTCTCATGATACCATATTTCAACTACAGAGAAAACCAGGTACAACTCTAAGATGAAAAGGGGTTACCTTCGAGATAAGATCCAATGCCTAGGGATAAGAACATCCCCAAGGACAAGAAAAAGAAAATTCAAATAAATGAGGGTAATGGGGCTTTGCGGGATAAGAACATCCCCAAGGACAAGAAAAAAAAATTTCAAATAAATGAGGGTATTGGGGCTTTGCACATTGAACCTGCACTCAAAAGGTAGAATACAATATAGCAGTTCACCTCAAGAAGACCCCTGCTATGTTGAGTGTTTTTAATACCTTGATGATGTCACAAGAACTCAGGAATACACTTGTGCCCCAAGCATATATGAAATCCTAAATACTGAAGATCTAGCAGATGATGGTGACCATCAACTGCTAGTTATACCTAAATATTTCTCAAACTATCTTCATCAGATAATCAACAAATTTGATTGTGGACATCCATAAATAAAGAGAGATAGTCACTTCTTCAAGAATTTGAAGGATCCACCCCAAGGATGTGCTTACGTTCCTAAAAGAGAAAGCTAGAACACCAAAGGACTAGGCTATGTTGTCCCAAACACCCACACATATGTTATGTTCATCATTGGACCTCTATCTGATATTCAAGATGACCAAATGATAACAGAGTCAACCTGGTCATCTTGAATATTGGAGAGAGGTCCAATGGTGACGATAAGTCACGTGTAGGTATTTGGGATAATATAGCCTAGTCCTTTGGTGTTGGCCCCTATCCTCAAGTTCCCAAAGTAGTACTCCAAGAGTATATTAATTGCTTCGCATGGAGTTATAAGGAGATACCTATATTAGATCTTGAAGTTGTAGTCCATAAATTGACCATTAATCCTAAGCTTTCACCTGTCTAACAAGTACCTAGGAAGATGAAACTCAACTTAAAATAGAATATGATATAAGAAATGAAGAAATTGATTGAAGCAAGCTTCATCAGAGAGGACATGCTTGGGTGGCAAGCATTGTGCTAGTCAAGAAAAAAAATGGCCAATTTGTATTTATGTGGACTACAAGGACTTGAATAAAGCATGTCTAAAAGATGATTTTTCATTGCCAATAATAAAAATTATGATTGACAGCACAACCAAATTTGAAATATACTCTATCATGGATGATTTTTCAGGATATAACCATATCAAGATGCATCCTGATGATGAGAAATATACAACCTTCAGGACACCAATTGACATTTACTGTTACAAGGTAATGCTCTTTGGGCTCAAGATTGCAACCGCCACTTATCAAAGGGCTATGACTCAAATATTTGATTAGCTCATACACCAATTAGTGAACTATTATGTGGATGACATGGTGGCCAAAACTAAGTCCAAAGATAGGTACGTCCAAGACCTAAGAGTGGTATTTGACCACCTTAGGAAATATAACTTAAAGACGAATCCTATGAAGTGTGCTTTCAGGGTATCATCAGGAAAATTTCTTAGCTTTGTTGTCAGACATTGAGGGATTGAAATTGATCCATCTAAGATCAAAGCTATCTTGGATATTTCACCACCCAACAATTTAAAGCAATTGAGGTCATTTCAAGGCCGACTTGCATACAAAAGAAGATTCATTACAAACCTCTCTAGAAAATGTATGCCTTTTTCAAGTTGATGAAGAACGTTACTCCATCCATTTGGATCAGGACTACTAATAGGATTTTGAAGAGATCAAATAGTATCTCCTAAAGCTACCAGTCCAAGTAGCACCTTTACCCAATAAACCCTTTATCCTCTATACAGCAACAATGGAAGGATCTCTGGGGCACTTTTTACTTAGAATAATGAAGAGCATAAAGACAAAGCTCTCTACTATCTGAGTAGAATGCTGGTGGGGGCAAAAAGTAACATATGAATTCATTTTAATATCAAAGATTGATCTCATAAAGTACCTCACTGGGAGGCTAGCAAATGGACTTTAATTTTCATAGAATATGATATCAATATCACTCCTCAAGAGGCGATTAAGGGGTAAGACTCACCAATTTTCTTGTTGCTCATCCAGTACCAGACGATTCTCTTTTTCAGTTGCAAGCTCCTTGATGAAGAAATCCTCTTAGTCAAAGAAGGAGAACCTCATTGGAGGTTATACTTTGATGGAGCATCATCCATCAAACTAGGGATTAGACCAAAGCTTTTGCAAATCAAAGCAGGTATTGGACTCATTTATGTCACTCCAAATGGGGGCATTTTATGATACTCCTATTTACTCTCAAAACATTGCATAAACAAATAAGCTGAATATGAAGTCCTAATTCTAGGAATAGAAATGGCTCTTAATATAGAAATATCACGTCTATATATTTTCAATGCTTCATAATTTGTTATTAGCCAAGTCCAAGGTGAATATAAAATCCACAAATTTGAGCTCTTGAAATACCATTAAAAGACTTAAGAGCTCCTCACATGTTCAAATAACTAAGGTTCCTCGATCCATTAATGCAAATGCTGACTCCTTAGCCAAACTAGCTAAGGCACTGGCTTACCCTGATCAAGGAGAAATTTTAATCATAATCCATAGTAAACAAGTGATGAGCTCAGTCTTTAGCATCAAGCATGAGAGGACCAGATCTAAACTAGTAAAAGAGGCCATAGATTGGAGAACTCCCAGAAGATAAATTTGTATGGACACAACTTAGAAAGAGGGCCATGTGCTTTCTACTTATCAAAATATTGAAGGTCCTTCGACCAACTACTTTTGCACTATCTCTCAGATAAAGTGGCCAAAAAAGTTATTTATGAAGTGCATTCTGAGGTCTATAGGGCTCATCAATTAAATCCAAAAATGATGACGAAGATTAAGTGTATGAGCTACTTTTGGCCCATAATAGTAGGAGATTGCATTGAATATGCAAGAAGATATCACCTACGCCAAATTCACGTTCACTTCATTAATCAACACCCAAAGCCTTTATATCCAACAGTGTCTTCATGGCCATTCGAGGTATGGGGTACAGACATCATTGGCCCAATCAAACCATCTTATTCTAGAGGCCACTACTTCATCTTGGCAACAACTAATTATTTCTTTCAGTGGTCTGAAGTGATTCCATCGAAAGATGTAAAAGTGGATACTATTTTCTTATTTCAAGAAAATATCTTGTATCAATTCAATGTCCCTCAAAGGGTCATTTTTGATAATGGACCATCCTTCAGAAGCTTCAAGGTAGGATGATTTATGCATCACACAAAATAGATTGGGGATATCCATCCATCTATAATGCAAGAGCCAACAGACATACTGAGGCATTTAACAAGACCTTTTCCAAGATCTTGAAAAAAGTTGTTATAAGAAACAAGAAAGAATGACACCAAAAGCTTGCTAAGGCACTGTGGGCCTATTGCACCACATATCGAACCCCTACCCAAAATGCCATATGCATTGGTGTTCAAAACTAAGGCAATCTCCCTATTGGAAGTGCAAATCCCCTCCCTAAGAATTGCCTTGTTAGAAGACATCACAAGAGAGGACAATCTTCATCCTTGTCTTAACAAGTTAGATTCCTCAGATGAGATAAGGCTTGCAGCTAAGTCTAGGGCCTACAATAAGATGGCTTAACTTAGGTCCTTTTAGAAGAGAGAAATGGTCTTAGTACTAAGGAGACTCATAATCCTAAACCAAAATAAGAAAGACAAGTTCAAGCCTAATTGGGAAGACCCTTATATTGATGAAAGGATATTTGAAGGAGGATCCTACCAATTGATCGATGATAAGGAGAAAAGGTCTATGCCACTAATCAATAGTCAATTCCTTAAAAGATACTATGCCTAAGCCCTGGGGGTAGCAATAATAACAGCCAAAAATATCTATGTTTGGTCTATGATGGAATGTCCTACTTCCTCAAAAAGGGAATATTCAGTCAAACATACACTTCATGTTTCATGAGGTAAAATATGGATACAAAATCCCACCTAATTTTTGTGACGGTTAAATCCATGCCCCCATAGAAGCCTACTTATTGTGGCAAACCTAAGTTCACTTCCTCTCCTATGTGGTAACTTAAGTCTACTTCTACGTGACAACCTAAGCTCACTCCTATGTGATAAATTAAGTCCACTTTTACATGGCAGGCCAAGTCCATTTGTACATGACAAATGAATTCCACTTTCAAGTGGCAACTTAAGTTCACTGTTATGTGGCAAACTAAGTCCACTTTCATGTGGCAACTTAAGTCTACTTTTACGTGGCAAACCAAGTCCACTTTCATGTGACAATCAAGTCTACTTTTACATGGCAAACTAAGTCTACTTTTATATTGCAACCAAGTCTACTTTTACATTACAACTTAAGTCTACTTTTATGTTGCGAACCAAGTCCACTTTCACGTGACAACTTAGTCTATTTTTACGTGGCAAACCAAGTCTACTTCCTTATAGCAAATCAAGTCCACTCATCATGGCAACTCAAGCCTATCCTTATGTGGCAATTCCATTATCACACTTATTAACAAGTAAAAAGAAAATCATAAGTCATTTCGCATGTCTGGCATGCAAAAAAAAAAGGGGGACATATGAGGTTGCAAGACCAAGTCTGATACAAAGTAAAAAAATTTCATAAAACAATGATAATATTCCTAAATAAAAAAGACCAAAATTAGTAGAGGCTTTAGAGACAAAGGATAAGCATAATCCTATGATACATAAAGCTGAAATGGTGATCTCAATGATTATGGCAACTTAGTAGCCACTCATTCATGCCTCTCCATCATCACCTGAAGGGGCAAATGATGCATTAGAAGATGGAAAGATTTTCAAGAAAAGAAGAAGATAATGGGTCATTACCTGATGCTGGTGATGAAGGATAGATATCCATGGATGCAAACATCCCTCAACTAAAGCATGTCCTAGGAACCATTCTGCAACAAGGGCAAATTAGTACATACACAATGTAAAGTTTGACAAAGCTCGAGTGTCTCTTACCTTCAAAGTCTAAAATATCATCAAGAAGGTCTTCAAAATTCTCATCCACTTAAAAGAAGAGGGATTCTCAGTCAACAAGAGGAAAGAAAAGAAAATAAAATTAGTAGCACTCAGGGATACTCACGTCTGATGAATTGTTTGTCAATATAGGTGATAGAGAGACCGATCATACCACTCTACTCAAATCTATATCAAGAGATTGGCATACTAGTGTCGGTGAAGGAAGGGGTCACCCCTGGTCCTATATCCATGTTAATAATGGTAAATGGAGAAATCAAGTTTCCAAATGGTATATGTGAACCTACCTCATGCTCCCACCTACAAGCGGGCTTGCATGTGTCATTAGGCACCTCAGAGTATCGGTCACATGGAAGTCATATATAGGTTAAGGTGCCTCTCACCTCGAGCTCAATTTGGGACTTGCATTACCCTGAAAATAGCCATTTTTGACTTTGTAAGAAGGGATAGGCCTCTTTCTACTAGATCTAAAGTGAGCAAATTTATAAGCCAGAGCCTTTTGGGCCTCTTGAGTCCTCTGCCATTTTGACCCTCTACTACTCGCTGCTTGCTTTCTTTGCTGTGCGAATTAGGCTTGTTTTGGAATAGAAACTCAGGATTAATGTGAAAATATCCACCCATATTGTCAAACTACATTATAGCATAGGAATGAAGTACCTTGGCTTTATGCTCAATGTCAGGAATATAATACTTTGAATCATCCTAGATGCGAGTGAGATATAGTTAATAGTTTGCTAATTGGTCGACACATGGTGGTGGTGAAGGAACATGAATGTTCTTAGGAAAAACTTGATCATACTCGAATTGCTGACAAAATAGATGTGGATTATAAGACTCCATGGCTAAATGCTCTCTGAAATGAAGTGGAAGTATGCCATGCCTCAAAGAGATAATATACTCATAAGCCTCTAAAGATAAGGAAAGACGAGTCACATCTACTAATATGTTAGAATCATAAAGAGTGAAGGGAAAAGCTTGCCACTCAGAATTTTGGGGATCCCACACATGCATCCTAGCCTCTCTAGTGGGAGAAAGTAGAGGTGACTGTACCTATGATCTGAATCATCTTGGAGATAGAGACTGAATGTGACCAATATAACTTTTTAATTTCATCACTAGGCTTCAACTCAGTATACATTCTCTTAAAGTAGGCTTAAATTCAAGCATAAAGAATATGAATGGGGAACCAAACTGAAGAACCATTTGGTCTTGTAGGATTGTCAACCATCACTCTGAGACTAGCATATATCAAACCTAGCATCGCAAGGGCCAAGGTAACCTTCTCCCTATGTACCATCTTATAGGTTATAGCAAATATCTCTAGACAAATATACTACCCACTGTGTGGCATGACAAAGTAGCAAAGGTATAAATTGATGAAGGTAGAAAAATAGAAAAATAGAACTCGAGACCAAATTTTGGAAGGATGCCTCCCATATCATGCACAATCCAGTCAAATTTGGTTGACTCACTTGTCACACTTCTTTCATTAAAATTATTGATCCAATAGTTGAAATATACCCTCTTCTGATTATTTTGAAAATGTGCCACCAACCATTCATGAACTCCAAGGAGATCACACAAAGTATAACAGAAGTCAAGGCTTGCATGATAGTCTATTGAGATGTGCTCATTGTAAAGTCCCCAAGGATGGGGATCCCAACTAGTTACTTTATATCCCATAAGGAAACACTAACCTCACCATATGGAGTATGGAAGGTATTTGTGGCATGATTCCACATCTTGATCATACCACACAAAATCCCTGAGTCTGTGGCATATTGTCCTTTAGATGGTATGACTCCTCCTAGGATGCCAAGTCTCATAAGTTAGGCTGAGAACTGAGACACTACATCATCAACCCACTTTGAATAATTCTGTAGAATTGGTATTGAGTCGGCAAGTGAGGATGATCACCTCCAAATAGGTGAGTGACCATTAAGAATGTGAAACCTTAAGGTCTTTGACTTGAAATGCCTAACTAGTTCTACCATGAAGCAACCACCTATTCCATTAGCACACAACATCCCTTCCTTCAGAAAGCTAGCTAAAGGATGATAATTATTGAAACACATCTGCTTTCGATATTCTTAGGGCTAATATGCAATGGCCACTTTAGCATCAGTCACAAAAACTAGGAGAAAATGACATAAAGCTAAACTACCTTTCTCCCCAATCCTCTCGATCACAAAGGGTTTCATGGTACCTTCAAAAAAATGTGAATCAGACAAATAAGCGAGAAGAGGCAGAGGAAAAAGACACTATTATGAGTAGACAGCTATGCAAGCTCACCAATTAGATACTCACAAAGGCAATAATGGGAAATAAGATGCTCACTCTTCTTTTCACATCCTCTCCCTTCACGAAGAAAGCTCATGAAATAGATGTGAAAGAGACACTTTGTTTAAGTAGACTTTGGAGCCCTACTCCGAATTTGAATTGGACTTATGATGAGCCAAATTTAGACATTGGATTTGGACCTAAATTTGGATTAAAGGCTAAAAATGATTTGGACTAAAATAAAATTTGGAAATAAGCTCCTCAAAAATTTTTATTTACAAGTCCAAATTTTATTCAAAAAGGACACTGAGGGTTTCAAAATTTTTATAAATATGTCCTTTTTACAAAAAAAACTCTTGAATCTTACAAAGTCATAATTTGACCTAATTTTTTTGAAGAATTCATAAATAAGCCCTCACAAATTTTTATTTACAAACAAGTCCAAATCTTATTCAAAAAGGACCATAAAAATTTTAAAATTTTTACAAATATATTGTTTTATATAAAGACCCCTAAAACTTATGAGATTGCACTTTAATATAAACATTTTAGAAAATTTTGTAAATAACCTCCTAAAAGTTTATTATCCGAAAATGGTACAAAATTTAAATTTTCTCATCAAGAAAATAAATCCTAATCAAAGAGATTTGAAGATCCAATCCAATCACAAATTACAATCTTGAATATTCCAAAAATCAACCGATCAAAGATTTAATCTTGATTCTCCTTGAAACCTATAAGTTAATGAGAAACCGACAGCAAAAAAAATTAGAGTTAGAGAGAGAAGGGAGATTAGGATTGGAGGTCATGAAGACTTGGAGATTGGAAGCAAAAAAAAGTTGTGATTATCTAACCTTTCTTTTTTTTCTACTAATCTTCTTCCTATTTTCCTCTCTATCGTTTGGGTCCACTACAGGCCACCACCTCGCTAGAGCTTGCGGTCCCCATCCACGGCCACCCCCAATTGGCCCTCCACTATGCCCTGACACATGGCTAGACTAGAGATCACCGCTGGCCTCCCCGCATACTTGCACCACCACTAAGCTTTGCCCTGAGCCACCCGCTTGCCATCTCCTTGCCAGAGCACCTCCCACCTTGTTTTAGCGAAGAGTAGTCAGATTTAGCTAGGAGATGGCTAGATTTAGCCAGAGAGGAGAGGGCGGAGTGCCTCCTACCTTGCTGCAGCTAGGAGATGGCTAGATCCAGCCTAAGAGGAGTAGGTAGAGTGCCTCCCACCATACAATAGAGAAAAATAGTTGGATCCGGTGAGGAGATGGCTTGATTTGGCCAAAGAAGAGACAGGGCCACAATAGCCTGATTGTGGGAGGTAAGCATGAAGAGGGGCACGAGTCTTAGTGAGGAAGGAAAGAAGAAATAAAAGGAAAAGAAAATAAAATTAAAAAGTTTTTGTGTAAAAAAAATTACACTTATCTTGATTTTCTCACCATAACCGCATCGCAGCCACTCGTGATCCCTAAAAGATGGTGATAAAGACAATGAACTCATGGCCTCGTTATAGCCACCTGACGCCCCTCAAAGATAGTGATGAAGATGGTGAACCCATGACCTCCTTGTGGCCAACTGTGGTCCTTCAAAGACGGTGAACCTTTGATACTGCTATAGCCACTTGTAGCCTCTCAAAAATAGTGAATCCTTATCGCACATTAGCTGGCCTTTGGGCTCGCATTCAGTCAACCTTTGGGCTCACATCCAACTAACCTTTAGCTCATACTTAGCTAGCCTTCAAGCTCGCACTTAGTCAACCTTCAAGCTCGCATCTAAGCCAACTTTTGGGCTCGCACCTTAGCCGGCCTTCAAGATTGCACTCAGCTAGCCTTTAGGCTCATGTCCAAGCTAGTCTTTAGGCTTGCACCTTAGAAAGTCTTCGAGCTGACACTCAGTTAGTATTTGAGCTCACACCCAGATAGCCTTCGGGCTAGCACCTAGCTAGCCTTCGAGCTCCCACTTAACAAGCCTTCGAGCTTGTACTTAGTCAGCTTTCAGGCTCACATTCAAGTTAAGCTTCGGGCTAACACCTAACCAGCCTTTGAGATTGCATCCAAACTAACCTTCAAGCTCACATTTAGCTAGCTTTCGAGCTTGCACTTAGCTAGCATTTGGGCTTCCACTTAGTAGCAAGCCTTCAAGCTTGCATTCAAGCTAGATTTGGGCCTTACACCTAGTTAGCATTTGAGCTCACACTCGGCCAACCTTTGGGCACGTACTTAGCCAGTTTTCAAGCTTACACTCAGTTAGTCTTTGGGATCACATCCAAGTTAGCCTTCAGGCTCATACTCAGCTAGCCTTTGCTCTCACACTCAGCCAATCTTAGGGCTCACATCCAAGCTAGCCTTTGGGCTTGCACTTCGGTCAGCCTTTAGACTTTCACTTAGTTAGTCTTTAGGCTTGCATCCAAGCCAGCTATCAGGCTTGCACTTTTGAGCTTGCACTTAGCTAGCCTTGGGGCTCGTATCCAAGCCAGTTTTTGGACTCACACCTAACCAATCTTTGGGCTCATACTTCAGCTAGCCTTCAGACTCATACCTTAGTCAACCTTCAGGATCTCATCTCAGGAAACCTTCGGGCTCGCACTTAGCTAGTCTTCATACTTGCACCCAGCCAGCTCTAGGGCTTGCATGTCTAAGTCAGCTTTTGAGCTCGTAAACTAAGTCAACCATTGAGTTTGCATCTTTCAAGTTGGGCTATTGGTTTACTTAAAATTATCATAGATAGTTAAGGACCCTCAAATCAAATTGATTAATGTAAAGTAGCTCAATCATAATAAATGGGCAAAAACCAAGCTGACTCAAATAAACCTAAATTAATCAAAAAAATGGACTAAAACCCAAATCAAGCTAGACTCCAAAAAGAAAATCTAAATTGAGTTAACCTAAACCAAATAAACTAAGACTCAACTCTAATCAGGCTCAAGTTAGGTCAATTCAAAATTAAGTGAAATCAAAATTGAATTAAGCTCAAAGTCAAACTAGAATTAAACTAGGCTGAGCCTGAACCAAAATCAAGTTAAACTAAGTTGACTTAAATTTGAACTAAAGTCCATCAAAATGTAGACCTAGAACTTGATAAAGGTCCAACACAAGGTTGAACTCGACTCAGGTTAAATGAAATCAAACTCAGACCTAAACCATATTAATTTTGATCAAATTAAATAGGATCAAATTGAGTTCTATTGGGTGTGCTAAACCTTCAACAATACTCTGAGGTAATGAACAAACAATGATATTACTATCTTGACCTAGACTAAAATTAGTTCAAATAGAACTAAATAAATTCAAACTGAGTTTCAATGGGTGTACTATAAAAGACTTTAGTAGCACTTCAAAGCTATATCCAGTCCCATAAATTATTGGTGATGCTATCAATCTAAATAAGTTAATTGGCAACATATTCAAAGTTGTTGGCCACACTTTAAAGCCATACCCAATCCTCTAACCTATTTGCAACACTACCGAATAAAAAAAAAATTAAATACTAACATGCTCAAAGCCGTTGGTTATGCTTCAAGCTACTCAACCCTATAAGCAATTGATGATGCATCCTTCAAGCTAATCACCTTTGAAGTAGTTGACGATGCATTTCTCAAGCTAGCCAACTCTTGAAGCAGTTGATGATGTGTCATTCAGGCTAATCAATAGTAGAAGTAGTTGATGATGTATCTCTTAAGCTAGTCAACCCTAGAAGTAGTTATGATGTGCTCCTTAAACTAGTTAACCCTAAAAGTAGTTGACAATGTACCCTTTATGCTAGTCAACCTCAAAAATAGTTGGCGACATACTCCTTTCAAGTTAGTCAATCTCAAAAATAGTTGACAATTTGATTTTTGAAGCTATACCCAACCTTATAAATTGTTGGCGACACTCCTAAACCAAATAAAGTTATCGTCAATGTTCAAAACTATTGGAAATATTTTGAACTTCTCCCAAATGATGCTATCAACATGTGTCAAAGACTAAGTTAATTTGATTCAAATGCCACATGGTCCAGCATAAGGAATGAGGCAATAGCACATATCAATGTTTCTTCTCTACTTCTTCTTTCTCTTTCTTTATTTCTTTATTTCTTTCATGTTTTTCATAATTCTATATTGAAATTCATTGTAAGGTGAGGGTATACCCTTCCTTAAATCATATATCATTTCTTAATATTAATCAAGTGCTTTTTTGTTTTTGTTTTTTGTATCTCTACTTTATTAGCTGGGTTTTTTGATTTTGGAGGTTTCTGACAATCATCGAGATAATTTACAATAAGAGCTTATGCCTATTGGAAGTTAATATTCCTATAACACTTGATAGTGCATTTCAAATTAAAATAAATTTTAATTTGTGATTCGAGGTCACTCTGAGGGTCTCTGCTATCTCGGACCACCAAAATCAATCCCATAATTTTTTCTAGATTTTTCCAATAGAAGCGAAGAGGTGGGGGTCATCTTAAATAGTCCCTGTGCTAGATTTGATCTAATACACTAGCCCTTGAGTTGTTCAGAGATGTGTAAGTGTGGAAATCACTTAAGCATTCTCTATGCCTAATTCATTTCTTTTTAGACTTAGGAGCCTATCTCTATGGGCTCTTTCTTTGGCTTACTACACCCTTAGACTCTCTCTTAGTCAACATTATCTCTTCGGCATCAATATACTCCTTGTCTTATTGGATGAATTTAGCTAAGCTTTTGGGAGACTTGAGTCATTCCATAAGCTATCTTGACTTGTTGAATCCCATTTATTGCTTCTACAAGGACAATGGAGTTATCTAACTCAATTACCTCCAACTGGGCTTTATTAAACTAAGACAGATACTCCCAGAGGTTTTTCCATTCTTTTCATTTTATTATGAGGAGTGTAGAGGGGTCCTTCTGCTAAGGTGCCAAAGAGATGAATTGCTCCATGAATTTATCTTTTATATTATCGAAGCATGCTATAGAGTATTTCAATAGTCCGAAGTACTAGGTTTTTGCTAGGCTTTATGATATCATTAAAAATGCCTTACACATAACTTAGTCCCAAGCTACTTGTAGCACTATTGCATTTATTAAGGTGCTGATATAGTCTATTGGATCCTTGGTGCCATCATATTCCTCGTATGGAGGTCATTTAAACTTCGGCTGCATAAGAGAATACGTCAGCTCAGAGATTAAAGGTGTGTTTTGCCTAAAATGATTCAGCGAAATGCCAACCCATGACTTTTCCCAAGCTTCTAGTGGCACAGTCCCTCTATAGCTTTCAATCTCTACCCTAGCCAAAGCCTCACTTGTATATGTGTTTATGATGCGTTAGGATTGAAATTAGAGTGTTGGTCAATTGATTTTTAATCATCAGTTTTATAACACTAGACAATTGGTTTTTTATTAAAAAAAATTTATTTATTATATTAAATAAATTAAGAACTATTTGAATTAAAATCAAATAAGGATAATTTAACTTTTTATATTAATATTAATTGATAAAATTAAATTAAAAATAAAATAGTTTTAAAATATTTTAATTGAAGTATTCTTTTTAAAATTTATAATATAAAATAAATGGTTTTTTCTAATAGTAATAAACAAGACGGTTTCCTACATATACATAATAAGACGGGTTATATTTGGCTCGAGTTGGCTAACTTTAGAGCCAAGCCGAGTTGAGCCAAGGTCGGGCTCAGCTTGTTTCGTTTACACCCCTAATTATAACTCAACTTTTTATTTATAAAATAAGTTTAGGTCAGAGATAGCTTTGATGAAAATCCTCTAATAGTCAAGTGGATCTGAAGATAAGTTGTTTGGATACAATAATAAAGTATTCTAACCCCTAATATGTGATTGCACGGTGGCTTTTTATACTTACAAAAGTTAATATGAGGGTCAGAATTGGTAGACTATAAAGTAACCTAAAATCTACTTCATCAAGAAAATTTATAGGGATAGATCTTACTTTTTCTCCTATTATCCCCTTCGGCCATTAAGTTTGTTGATTGTTACATTTAATGAGATGATTGGTAATACCATGATGAGAATATTGGTATTCAATGCTCTATCATAATTGGGGCTTTAGTATTTATTACCAAGTTAATGTGTAAGTTGAGGAAACTAACTTCCGACTTATGAGCATGAAGTCCAATTCTTCATGGTTGGTGATGTTGGCAGGGTTGTAGTGCCAACTTAGTGGAAATGGGTCAAATTGGTTTTAATTCACTCAATTTTTATCTGATAATAGGCTCGACAGCCAACTTTATCAGACATATCCTATCACCAACCCCTCTCAACTTCCCCATGTTAGAGTCAATAAGTGGTTCATTTGGTAATTGAGTGAACATGCTATGCTGAGAGACAAGAGGAAGTTGACATTTGGTAAATCTCAATGCTATAGTGGTTGTCATCGTGGGCGAGGCTAGTGCCATGGCAAGGTTAAGAAAGTCTATCAACCTAGTGATGTGACAAGGTAAGGAGGTCCACTAATCTTGTGAGGAGGCTTGCCAATCTTATGATGTGACAAGACACAGAGAGATGGCTATGGAGGCTTGTTGGTACAGCAAGACACAGAAAAGATGGCCATGGGGATTGCTGACGTAGTAAGGCATGGAGTGATGGAGATGTAGAGGACTATTGACATGGCAAAGCATGGAGTGATGGGTCATAGAGGCTTGCTAAGCTGGTAAGGCATGGAGTGATGGAGATGTGGAGGACTATTGACGTGGCAAAGCATGGAGTGATGGGTTATGGAGGCTTGCTGACCTGGTAAGGCATGGAGTGATGGGGCCTATTGTCATCGACAAATGTCAGAGAGTGGGCTTTGAATGTGTTGGTTGAGATTCTAGGAAGATTCATTATTATGATATGATTTTATTTAGGCAATTGTAATTGGTTATTAGGGTTTAGTTCTGATAGTGACAATTATAGATGGAGAAATTCATCCATGTTTATAGATAAGAGGAACTCCCCAACATCAACATTGATAACAACAATTGTGCTTGGACATGTAGAGTGAAGTATTTGAGCATCAATGATAGGTAAATGAGTGCAATCCATCTTTCTTTGTTATAATCATGTTGATAATATTTGTAATCCATATGGCTTTCTAGACATTAGGGGTCCGTTTGGTTGGAGGTTAAAGTCAAAGTCAAGGTCAAGGTCAAAGGAAGGGCTAAAGTGTAAAACAATAATGCGGTCAAGTAAATCTTATTTGGTTACTGATTTGGCTAGCGGATGGTTTAAATTTTTTCTGGACAAAAATATCCTCCAACTTCACCCAACTCCCAGGTGAGTATAAACCGCCCCCAGCCATCGGCCAAACACCGCCGTCGCTCCCGCAGGAGCTATTGCTGCGCATGCTGCCTTTGGATCACTGTCGCCGTCGTCGCCCTGATCATCCTTGCCGCCATCGTCGAAGGCGTGTTCTATGTGCTCTACCGCCCCCATCGCCTGACCTTCACCGTCTCCTCCATCTGGTTCTTCGGCCTCAACCTCACCGCCTCCAACCAGCTCACCTCCCTCATCGACGTCAACATCACGGCCCGCAATCCCAACCGCAAGGTCGTCTTCCTGTACGACCCCATCTTCGTCTCTGTCTCCTCCAACTGGCGTCGACGTCGGTGACGGCTCGTTCCCCAGCTTCAAACACGATGTGAAGAATATCACCCTCTTAAAGGCCAGCCTGACGAGCTCCGGCTAGAGCTTGGACTCTTCGGTGGCCTCGGATCTGAAGAAGAAGAGCAGCCTTCCTCTTGATTTAGATATGGAGATCAAGGTCGGGGTCAAGATCGGCAGCCTGAAAACTAAGAAACTCGGGATTAGGGTTTCCTGCTCTGGGATCGACGTCGCCGTTCCTAAGGGCGAAGGTAAGAACGTTGCTGCTGGAAATGGAGTCGGAGCAGACGGGCTGAGGTCGGAGGCTCAAAACGGATAAAGTGAAACTTGGTTCCATCTTCCTTGAGCTCTTAGCCTCAGTCAAAACCCAAACCTCCAAAACCCTAGCAATGGCGACGGTGATCGCCAACTTCCTCCCTGGTGCTCCGAGATTGCGCTCTTTCTTCGCATCGAATCAGAGCTGCCCCTTCTTTGTCTCAGTGTGGTATTGATTTTTTAACTTGTTTAGCAGAGGAAATGGGGCTCAGAGGTAGAACCAACTTCGGAGATCAGGCTGAATGAGGCGTGAGGCGATAGTCATCGTCGGTGGAGGAGATCAGCTATAAATTTTGTTTATTTGTTGATGAAATTATGATCACTAAAAATAAATATCGAATTATATAATTTGTTGGTATATCACAGGTTGTGGGATTACCTTTTTTCAAATTTTCATCTATATCTGCATTGAAAGAAATGTATACCAGATGACATTGTCAAGGCAAAAACTATGTTAAACTAATCACAGGTTAGTCATTCATAGGTAGATCATGTTAAGCTTTCAAACATAATATTACAATACGTAATATAACATTACAACACATAACATTGTATAAGGAAATAACGAAAACACAATATACATTATTGCCAGATATATATAATAATTTTGGAAGACACCAGAAACAGCGAGTACTGTCTGCAAAATTCTGGGTTGAAAAGAAAGCATCAGCGAGTACTTCTTCGGCTGCACATGTGACTGCTTCGCGGTGCAAAGGTACAACATTATTCTCTACAAGTAAATAAAAGGTGAAAAAATTATTAACATGATTATATAAAATTATGTAACTTATACTTACAATTGATAAGGAACAAAAAAATTATTATCTTATTTGACATCAGAAAGTTAATTACGATATTTTATATCGAAAAAGAGTAAACTATCACTTACGCATCCCACAGAGCTGCAGTTATTTGGTTCCGAAGTATTTCCCTATATCGCACTTCACGTTGCGATATACGGATGTTCGGTTTAGATGTTTCATTATGTGCTCTCGTATATTCTTCAATGCTATTATCAACTCCTTCGTTAGTCCCGCAGTCGCGAAACAGCTAGTCCTCACCGTAATTCCTACGTATAAAATTATGTAGTACAGCACAAGCCACCATTATAGCACATTGTGTCTCATAAGGATATGGTTGCATTTTGCGTAATATTTAAAATCGCTGCTTAAATCGCCAAATGTCCTCTCCACATAATTTCTCAAACTGGCATGTATGTGATTAAACTTGTCCTTCAAATTCCAATATCAGACTCGACCTTGACCAAACTGTCCAATGTGGCACCGCTCATTTCGAAATGGTGCGAGAAATTTCCTAGTATTGGCATACCCAGCATCCACCATATAGTATTTACCTAAAATAAACTATGATTATCATTACAAACATTATCATTAGTGTTTAAACAAAAGTAAAATTATGAGTTTCACCTTTGGAGATGAAAAAATCGCCTTGGCTTAAACATTCCCGTAAGACTCATGCGTTTGTCGCAGATCCCTCCCAACCACTACAAACCAACAAAAATTCCACATCAAAAGACACAACTGCCATAACATTTTGCGTAAGCCACCCATGCCGGTCTCGAAATGGAAGTTTCATTTCTCGACTCACAATCACCGGTATATGTGTGTCATCTATAGCCCCGATTGCATCCTACAAAGAAACGCATAATATGTTGGAATATATGTTGGCATTACTTAAAGAATATTGTAGAAACTTATCTTACCTTGAAAAAGGAATACGCTCCTCCTCGATTAAGAATTGCGAGATGGGCTGGAGCATCATGAGGCGGCAATTGTATGTAATCATTTTTTAGGAACATAACATCTTCCAAGACTTTATTGAAGTACCTGCTTATAGTCTCTACAGAGTGTTGGAATATCAGTTGCAAGTCTCTGTTAGACGCTCCATAAGCAACGGAGTAAAGAAAAATCCCTACTTGTAATTCAGCTGATACATGTTATGTAGGCATGATACTTCCCCGCTCAATAAGCATTCTAGTGAGCTATAGAAACACTTGGGGCACAACTCTAAAGGTTCGAAAAAAATGTTCTTCATTGCCTGGTAAGTCGTACATAATCTCCATCCCAGTAAAGGCTCGATTATTCAATGGACAGGGTGGTCTTCTCACAAAGGTTGAGGAGCCTTATATCCAAGCGAAAATGTAATCTTCCACGAGCAACTCTACTTCTTCCTCTATATCGTCAAGAATATCATTGTAATTAGACATCTTGGTGTTACAAAGAAGAATAAACTTGTGTCATAGCATCTGCAATAAGGTCACTCTATAAATAGAGATCGACCTGAGTCGTCAGAGTAATAAATCATGTCTAATTGATAGGACATGTCATCCTGATGTTAGGAAAATGAACAGTTAACATCAGAGTGATACATCCTGTCTGATTGATATGATGTGTCATCTTGATGTTACAGAGATGAACTATTGATGTCAGAGTGATAAATCATGTCTGATTGATAGGGCATGTCGTTCTGATGTTAGGGAGATGAACAGTTGACGTTAAAGTGATATGTCCTATCTGAATGATATGACGTGTCATCTTGATGTGACAGAGATGAACTGTTGACGTCAGAGTGATAAATCATATCTGATTGATAGGACATGTGGTCCTAATATTAGGAAGATGAACAGTTGACGTCAAAGTGATACGTCCTGTCTGATTGATATGACGTGTCGTCTTGATCTTACAGAGATGAATTGTTGATATCAGAGTGATACCTACCTCCCACGCCATTTCGGACTTGGTGCCAGCTCAACCTAAAATTTGTCTGCAAGCTAAAAGAAACACCCTCCAATTTTGGTCACCTTTTCCGGCTTTCAAATTTTTTTTTTTTTGACGTATGATGCGAGTCCCTCCTAGTCAATGTCCACCACAAGAATTAAATGGAGGTAAGTTGAGATTATAAAGAAGAATTTTTTTGACAAATATACCCCCTGTAAGGTTGCTTAACTGCAGAAACATTCCACTAAATTTTGTCATTGCATGTATCCCCTTCCAAAACCAAAAAAATAATTAATCATGAGCTGACAATGAATATCAGAAACATATTCACAACCCCGTTTGATTTTTGGTACAGCACGTACCAACCTCAATTAATACAACTTAAGCATTAACTAGCATAAATTATGTTTTTTTAATTGTACAGCAAAATATCAGCATGTGATATACTACACAAACCCATGTTTTACAGTCACAAATCACACAAGCACACCCT
This sequence comes from Trichopus zeylanicus subsp. travancoricus, assembly GCA_005019695.1. NCBI lineage: Eukaryota > Viridiplantae > Streptophyta > Magnoliopsida > Dioscoreales > Dioscoreaceae > Trichopus > Trichopus zeylanicus. Next base: position 907,761 of record RXID01021422.1, on the reverse strand, counting down.
CACCTCAATTACAGTCACAAATCACATAAGCACAACCTCACAAATCACACAAGCACACGGCTCCTTCACCTGGATCATGGACTCCATGGAATTTGATCCAGAAACTGGCCGCAGCAATTCCCATTTCAGCAAATGCTATGATGAGTTTTGGAATTAACTTGGCAAGCATGATCTTGAAACCAGTTGAACAACTCTTGTGATCTTCATCTGTTTTCTTCTCTGATTCAAGCATATAAGCCTTACATGCCATAAGGATAGAATGTGAGAATGAAAGCATTCTCATTGTAGGTGATCAACAACAACAGAAATCATTATCTTTTTAGAATTGAATAAAAGAAAAAACAATGCATACTTCCCATGGAGGGTCATGCTTCTGTCGAGATCTTCCTTTCCTTCTTGTCCTTCCCTTGATTAGCCCCAGCCTTGCTTGCCTTTGCTGCTGCATTCCCTTTCTTCTTCTCATCTCCCATCTTCACCTTTTGTTTCTTCCTCTTCACCTATAAACAATATAAAAAACTTCGAAACGAAGCTTATACAAGGCAGAAACAGATAATGCAGCTCAAATTAAAAGCTCATTTGAAGAAAATTGCAATTAGGAACAGACATTCATTGGAGTTCAGCTTCTTTCATCTATTTCTTTGACTTTGTATCAGCATCTCCATGAGAAGTATTAGCATCTCACAATTAAGTAAGAAAAACATATCAAATAGCTCAGAAATTAGTAGCAACAACGTGTTCAGAGTACTAGCAAGGAGCTTGCCCTAGGACCTACTCGTACATTATCCCATCATCTGACAGCCTATTGGGAGTTATCCGAGATTTGAGGGGATGACAGACAGGATTTACGTAACTATACCTTACCCTGGTTTATATCATATTTTGCTATTCACTTCTCAACCCATAATTTCAGCCCAAACGGGTCCTCCTATAGCAGAAAATATTCCTGATGCAATGGATCTTTCAGACATTCAGCGCATTTAAACCTATCTAAAGTGTCAATAAAAGTAAGGTTGAACAACTTGGCCAAGCACTTTCTATACGTCTCATTGTTCAGACAAATTCCACTAGAATTTTTGTCCATAACCTGCATCCACCTATCCAAAGTCTCCGAATCAGGAGTTTGCATAGAATTGCTCCCAGTACTTCTCAGGAACTCTCTACTACGTCTCCTACTATTTTTTTCCACTGCTGCCATCGATTCCTTCAAGAGAGTGTTTCCCACGTGGCCCAGAAGTAGGGTTCTCACCAGGAAATAACCTCCTAGCGGTACAAGTGTCTGGATCATCGTCAGCCTCAGTGTTGTTTTGCATCGTTGGTGAGTCACTCGAATCGGATCCCTCTTGTACTGTAGGTGGCTCTGCAGGTGCACTTCTCGATGACACCATCCACCTTCCTGTCACAATTGAGCTCTTCACCATTAGTTCTACATCAAAAAACTGACGAAACCCAATGATCCACGCATTTTCATATTGTGGGTTGTGTTGCCAAAAAGAAAAAAGTGTTAGACATAAAATTAGGGTTTGTATTTCGAAAGTTACAACTTAAAATGTAAAACATAGTATAAAGAAATCTTTCATTACTCCCGAATCTCCTGCTATTGGCCTGTGACTATCATAATCTCACGTCCATCTGCTCTTGTTCTTCATAAACTAAAATTCATTATACCTTTCTTTCAGTCTCTTCCATCTGGACCTCAATTGGTCTGCATCTCGTACCATGACAAATAATTCATTGAATTTTTGCACTACTTTATTCCAAGATTGCTTTCTGAAATTACCACCCTTGTTCCTTCCATCAACATGTTCCTCCATTAGCAACCGAACAAGTAAAGTGTCCTCATCAGTGGTCCAATTTGGGGTGTGTACAGCCTTGTTAGAAGACTGTCCAACTTGCTGAGTTGATTTTTCCTTTCCTTGTGTTTGAGGACTTCGCCGAACTGGTGGATTGTGAGCATCCATTCCTATAGTAAAATCAGAACAAGTAAATAATTCAACCCACGTAAATCATTCCTCGATTGAGGAGCCTACGGTGTCAAAGGAGCCTGCGGCACTGACGAAGGAGCCTGTGGTGGAGGAGACAATCAAGTGGCACGGGCGAAGAATATTACACTTAAGAAATTGGGTTTTTAACTGCAACTAAACATTATCACATTCATACATCTGGACCTTCGAAACCGATTTTGAACTACATAGAAAGACGACTAGAAGATATATATATATATATATATATATATATATATTGCATAGTAAAGTTAATAACAAATCATACTAAATATGTGGAGTATGATTTTTGACATTATTTCAGAATAGTCAGAAAAATACACCTTTAACCCTGCCCTCTATATTCATCACAATAACAGCATCAAGATATATTGGTTGGGCAAGAAAGAAACCAAGCCATCTTCTGTATACCTTGCCACTGGTAGGTCATATGTTTAGGAACAAGATACTAAAAATTATTATAGTTATGAAATATGAACCACCGAGTCGGATGCAGCATATGAAGGATTCATTATTTTCAATAGAATTCAAATCCTAACAAATCAAACCATTCAAGCTACCTGTGCGAATCTAAAACTACAGACCATTCATCAAACCCTACAAAACAAATTTCAACCCACAAAATGAGCCAAAAAAGTAAAAATCCATCGTGATGTCTTTGAGGGGAATAATACAAATCGAGTATACCGATGAAAGCAACCAAAATCCATCAGATCAACCGCGAACAAACCCTACTAAAAACTAACTGAGAGATCATCCAAACTGAAAACCAGTAGATCGAGGCGAAATCGATAAATCAATAGAAATGACAGAGATACACGAGGTCCCTAACTTTTGGAAGTACTACAGAGAAGTGATCGGTCATGAGCGGCGGTGGCGCGATGGCAAGCATAGCACTCCCCCGCTTTGAAGACAAGAAATGTCACATGGAGGAAGAGTGTGAGGAGGCATCTGCTATGTCGCCGGTAGCGAAGGAGCAGAGGAGTGCTCTGCTGCGTGGGCAGCGGCGTCTACTGTGTCATCGACGGCAAAGAAGGAGAAGAGTGCTCTACTGCATGGGCGGCGGTGTCTGCTACATCGTCGGTGGCAAAAGAGGAGAGGAGTGCTCTGCTGCGTGGGCAGCGGTGTCTGCTGCGTCGGTGGCGGCAAAGGAGGAGAGGAGTGCTTTGCTGCATGGGCGGCGTCGTCTGCTGCATCGTCGGTGGCGAAGGAGGAGAGGAGTGCTTTGCTGCATGGGCGCCGGCATCTGCTGGGTCATCGATAGCGAAGGAGGAGAGGAGTGCTCTGCTGCGTGGGCGGCGGCATCTGCTGCATCGACAGCGACGAAGGAGGACAAGCTCGTGCTCTGCTGCATGTGGGCGGTGGTGTCTGTTGCGTTGGCAGCGGCGAAGGAGGAGAGGAGTGCTCTGCTGTGTGGACAGCAGCGTCTGCTGTGTCGTCGGCGATGAAGGATGAGAGGAGTGCTCTGTTGTGTGGGCGGCAGCGTCTATTGCGTCATCGATGGTAAAGGAGGAGAGGAGTGCTCTGCTGCATGGGCGGCGGCGTCTGCTGCGTCATCGGTGGCGAAGGAGGAGAGGAGTGCTCTGATGCATGGGCGCGGGCATTTGCTGCGTTGTCGGTGGTGAAGGAGGAGAGGAGTGCTTTGCTGTGTGGGCGCCAGCGTCTGCTGCGTCGTCGGCGGTGAAGGAGGAGAGGAGTGCTCTGCTGCGTGGGCGCCGGCATCTGCTGCATCATCGACGGCGAAGGAGGAGAGGAGTGCTCTGCTGCGTGTGGGTGGCGGCGTCTGCTACGTTGGCGGCGGAGAAGGAGGACAGACTCATGCTCTACTGCGTGTGGGCGGCGGCGTCGGGGAAGAATTGAATATGTAGTTAGGGTTTCGTGGCTGGAGTGATCTGAGCTGTGGGATCAAGATCGGACGGTTGAAATGCACCGAGGGCATTTTAGTCATTTCTTAATTATAAGTTAAATGAATTAAATAATGTTAGTCTGGTTAAATTTTTGGTGTTTGGAAGATAGCCCGATCAGTCCGAGAGCTGATCCTAGGCTTGAGCTCCAACCAAACGGGGGCTAGATTCTATTAGCATATATATAGAATTACATAGTAAATAATTAAATAAATATTATCGTACATATTTTATGGATATATATGATGACTATAATATGTTGAGAACCTCTATGTTAGAATTAATCATGATGACAATCTCTTCCTGTTAAAGATTTCATGATCAACTTAGAATTATTGATTGAAATTTTGACAAAATTTAAATATATTATGATTTATCATTTAACTCATAATTTAAATTGAATTTTTGGCTTCCCAAAAAGTCCTATAATGGATGTCTATTTTAGAAATGGGCATCTAATTTAGACAAGAATACAAACCCCTATAAAGTTCAGAGATAAAACTGAAAACTCAATTCCTAAAACTCAGAAAATCATGCAAGCTTTATAATACCAATAGCATCCCGAATGAAATAAAACTGCATCTCATCTAGAGGTTTTGTAAAAATATCTACGAGTTGACAATTAGTTTCCATCAAAATAAATGAAGTGTCTTCTTTCAAAACATGATTGTGAAGAAAATGATAGTAAATATCAATATGCTTTGAGCGAAAATGTCATACTAGATTTTTGGACAAACTTATAACACTAGTATTATTACAGTAAATTGATACATCTAAAAATCACAATTAAAATCTTGAAGTGTTTGTCTCATCCAAGGTATTTGAGAACAACAACACCCCACTAGGGCTTTAGTGGTAGAAAGAGCCACTAAATTTAGTTTCTTTGAACTCCATGAGACTAGAGATATTTCAAGAAATTGGCATGTACCACTGGTACTTCTTCTATCCACCTAACATCTGGCATAATCCACACCACAAAAACAAATTAAAGTAAAATAATCATCCTTTGGATATCACAATCCTAAGTCTAGTGTCCCCTTAAGGCATCTAAGCATGCGTTTCATGGAAACTAGTTGTGATTTCCTTGGGAATGATTGAAATTTAGTGCATAAGAAAATACTTAACATAATATTGGGTTTACTTATAGTAAGATATAATAAAATACCAATCATACATCTATACCACTTTTTATCAATTTTTTCACTATCTTCATCCTTATCCAACTTGGTTGAAGGACTCATCAAGGTTCTTATTACCTTATCTTCATCCATGTTGAACTTCTTGAGTAGTTCCTTAGTGTACTTGGCTTGGTTGATAAAGATCTCATTTTTCATTTGTTGCACTTGGAGTCCAAGAAAGAAATGCTATTCTCCCATGATGCTCATCTCGAACTCTTCCTTCATAGTGCTTGCAAATATCTCACAAAGATTTTCATTAGTATTACTAAAAATGATATTATCAACATAAATTTATACTATTAATAGATCATTATGCACTTTTAAAAGAAATAGTGTGGTTTCTATGCAACCCTTTTTAAAATAATTTGAATTCAAGAAGGAATACCAAGCTCTTGGAGCTTACTTAAGACTATATAGTGCCTTCTTCAATTTTAAAATATGATTTGAAAAATTCAAATCTTCAAAACTGGGAGATTGTTCAACATAAACTTCTTCGGATAAAAGACTATTTAAAAAAATTTTTGACATCCATTTAAAATAGTTTGAAATTTCTAAAATAAGCAAATGCATGTAAAATCCAATAGACTCCAAATATACAATAGGTGCAAAAGTTTTTTCAAAATCAATGCCTTCAATTTTGTTACAACCCTTGGCTACTAATCTAGCTTTATTTCTAATGATGACACCATTTTCGTCTAGCTTATTCCTATAGAACTATTTGGTACTAATAATTGGGTAGTCATTTGGTCTTTGAACAAGCTCTCAATCTTGGTTTCACTCAAATTGATTTAGTTTTTCTTGCATAGCAAGAATTTAACTCTCATATTTTTGAGCTTCCTCAAAGTTCTTCGGCACAATATGAGAAATGCAATATGAATAAGATTAAACTTAGTAGCATGATGAGTTTTTACACCTTGATCAACATCACCTATGATTTGGTCCATTGGATGATTTGCTCGAATCTCCACTCATTAGGTAGCTCTTTATTATGTTCTTGCTCCTTTGGCTTATCATCTTCATCATCAACTTTCTTCTCATTTGATTTATCACTAGTTTCACCCTTCTTTCTCTCAAAAATTTGCAATTCATTCATCCTCTTGGAGATTTCTACATCATCATTAAAAGTCTTTTTTCTCCAAGCAAGGGTTAGATTCATCAAATTCAACATTTGTAGACCCTTCAACAATCAAATAGGATTTGTTGATGACTCTAAATGCTCTTGAGGTAGAAGAATAACTGAGAAATATGCCTTAAAATGTTTTGGAATCAAATTTTGATAAATGATCTTTTGTGTTCAAAATAAAATATTAGCATTCAAAAACATGAAAATATGCAATATTTAGATTTTTCCCATTCCATAACTCAAATAGGGTTTTGTTAGGAATTGGTTGAATAGAAACTTTATTCAAATGTAGCAAGCCATGTTAACGACCTTCACCCAAAAATAGTTGGGTAAGAAGTACTTGTTAAGTATGACCCTTGCTATCTCTTGAAAAGACCTATTCTTTCTCTCAACAACTCCATTTTGTTGTGGAGTGCAAGGAGTTGAAAAGCTATGCTCAATGACGCTTTTAGTGCAAAACTCTTCAAATGGATGATTTTCAAATTCTCCTCTATGGTCACTTCTAATTTTGGAAATCAAATAACCTTTTTCATTTTGAACATGTTTTGCAAAACCAACAAAAGTATCAAAAGCATCACTTTTATTTGCATGGAATAGAACCCATGTAAATCTTGGAAAGTCATCAACAATTATGAAGGCATAGTTTTTACCTCCTAAACTTGTAGTCCCAATGGGTCCAAACAAGTGTAGGTGTCAAAGTTGAAGCAGTGTTGTAGTTGCACCATCTTCTTAGTTCTGTGTGAAGATTTCACATGTTTTCCATTTGGCATGCATCACATACTTGATCTTTGATGAACTTTGCCTTTAGGCAGTTCTCTCACAAGCTCCTTCTGGTTGACTTTGGCAATTGTATCCATGCATGTTTGTCCAAGTCACTATACCAAAGTCATTCGTGGTTCTCATGGGCTACAAAACACTTTTTAACATTAAGGTCATCTTGATCAATAGTATAGAAATTTTCATCATGATGACTAGAAAAAGCAATATTGTTATTATCATTATATTTAATTTTTTAATGATTAGATTTCAATAAGATAAGAAAACTTTTATCACATAATTGACTAATAGATAACAAGTTATACTTAAGTTCCCTAACTAGAAGTACACTTTTAATAAGAGAGGAACTAAGAGAAATGTCACCTTTACCAATGATTTTACCTTTATCATTATCTCCAAGGGTAACAAATCCTCTATCTTTGTTTACCAACTCCTTGAATATGGATGGATTCCCTGTCATGTGTCTTCAACACCCACTATCAAGGAACCATTTCTCAACCTTCTTGTTGGAGTGTAGGCACAACTAACACATCAAAATTGGGTAAGTACCCATTCTCAACTATAGATCCTCAAAGATAGGAAGAAAGAGTATGCAAAAGGACATAAATATAAATAATCATATAGGAAATATACCTCTATTATATTAGCTAGAGAATGACCATAGGATATACCTAGTAAAACCATATGGGTCATCCCTAGCTCCTTCAACCATGATCATACTAGAGAGATTTTAGGAACCTAAACTAACTTGGATTTCTTGGCTTTTGGGAGTATCCCCTTAGGTACCAATATTTACTTAAGAGAAGGGTTTCTCCTAATTGTGCAACTAGTGGAAACATGTACCCTTCTGACAATAAGTACAAGTCAAATTAGAATGAGTTATAGTTGAAGCCTTTATAAAAGTAGTTTTAGTACCCTTGACCTTAGAAGTTGAAATAAAACCTAAACCAAATTTATTCAAAACATTCCTTTGGCTTTTAAGAATCATGTTCAAGGTAGTATTTCCATGAAAGAAATTTTATAAAGCTTTTCTCATCTCTAAGCATGACAAGATCATTATGGAGATCACAAGTAGTTTTAGAAGATTTCAAAATATCATTTTTGCAATTGCAAGTTATTTTGGAAGATTTCAAAGCATTAAAATCATTCTCAAGTGTAGATAATTTCTTTCTCAATGAAGCATACTTGAGACTGAATTTTTCATGCCTTGAAAATAATTCTTCAAAAGCTTCTTGTAATATATCAAAGGATAAGTCACATACCTAATCCTCATTTGCCATGAAGCATAAGTTCAGAATCTCATTATTAGATGAGGCATCCTCATTCTCCTCTTTGGTGTGATCCCATGTTGCCACTATTTCTTTTTTCTTCTTAGCACCGAGTTTCATGGATTGGTTACTAAGAGGGTAATTTGCCTTCATATGGCCCGACTTCTTGCACTTAAAGCATATGGTTATGCCCTCCTCTTCTTCTACAATTGGATTTCTCCTCTCATCCTTTCTTAGTTTTCTTGGCATGTACTTCTTCTTAAGAAATTTCTTGAATTTTCTTATTAGAAGCACCATGTCTTCATCACTATTCTCCTCTTCTTCTCCGCTTGATTCTTTGGCTTTGAAAGCAATGTTCTTCTTCTTCTTGTCTTCATTGTCCTCTTGGATCCAGTCCTTCATTATCATCTAGTGAGTGACTAGAGATCCTAGGAGCTCCTCCAAAGGTAGTGTATTGAGATCTTTGGCTTCTTGTATCACCGTTGCTTTTGAATCCCAATTCCCATGCAAACATCTCAAAATATTTCTAACTATTTTCTCGTTAGTATAAGATTTAACAAGAGATTTAGAAGTATTAATAATTTTGGTAAAGCATTTAAATATCTCAGTAATAGACTCATTTGGTCTCATTTGAAAGAGTTCATATTGGTTAACTAATATGTTCACTTTAGATTTTCTTACTTGTCTTGTACCCTCATGGGTAACCTCAAGTCAATACCAAATGTCATGAACCATCTCACAAATACTAATACGATTGAAGTTGGATAGATCAAGAGGGCCATATAAAATATTATTACTTTTGCATTTAAGGAATTATTTTTCTTATCAACCTCATCCCACTCATCCTTGGGCTTAGGTACCCTCACCTGATCAATTGTTTTGGTGGGTAGAGTGTACCCTTCTTCTATTAACAACCATAGATCATAATCAATGGCTTCTATGCAGATCCAAATATGGGCTCTTCAATAGTTAAAATAGCTACCATTGAATAACGGTGGACAAATAGTGGATTGTCCCTTTTGAAGGGATGGTAAAGCACCAAAATTTTTCATAAGTAAGGATCAAAAAGCTCTAGGCAGTTAAATTGAAAATAAGAGCACCAAGTTCTAATACCAATTGAAACCACTAAAACTACCTAAGAGGTGTGGTGAATTAGGTTTTAAGAATAGATATAACTTTTTTAATAAAACAAAAACAATTCAATCCACCAATCATGATTCAAAGCCAATTCACAAATAATTACAAGTGCAAGTAATTAAATTAAGAGAGGAATAAAGTGCACCACAATTTTTACGTGGTTCAAAGATCAACCGCTCTTAAGTGTTAATAACTAAATTAAGAGAGGAATAGAGTGTACCGTAATTTTTACGTGGTTCAAAGACCAACTACTCTTACTCCACAGCCCATGTCTCGATCTTGAGGACTTTAACACTCCACTAGTGTATCATTTTGTCGATGAAGCCAACCCCATACAACTCCTCTTGCTTCAACTAGTAAGATACAACTCTAATCTAGAGTAGAGTCTCTTAACCACTTCAAACAATCTTATGGTGTATTACAAGTGACAAATGGAAATAAATGATATAGCATTACCTCACACAAAGTTCTCTCAAGATTGGAGGAAAGGACAATGAACACTAGTTTGAGATTGAAACGTTTAGAGCTTAATAATGGCTAGAGAGTCGAAAGGGCTTTGATCACTTTTCTCAAAAATGAAAAGACAAAAAATTTGTTTATGGAAGCCGCATAAACTCTATTTATACTTTTGGGATCAAATCTACTTATTAGGGGCGAGATCTCTTAGCTTGGTTCACTCCAACAGTCAAGAAATAGCCCATACTAGATGTCCATTTCAAATAACATGTCGTTTGGTTCCAATTTATCAGTATTGGCTCATAGCCTAATCAGACATCTTCTTCCTAACCGAGCATTCGGTTCTATCAAAACCTAAATCCTAGCCAAGCGTCCAATTTTGGTTAATAACCCAAAACTTGAATTGCCAATCGAACATTTGGTTCCTAACCAGGCGTCCAATTCTGCATAGGACTAAAATTTGAATTTTGCAATCTAACCTAATTGGGCGTTCAGTTCAGAGGCAAATGTCTGGCTCAATCAGAAAATCTCTATTAAGAACCTTTTGTGGAACCATGTGACATTGAGTGCTAAATGATTTATCTCAAATAAGTTTTTGACTTGACTAAAAAGTAAAAGAAAGCTAAACCTAGTCAAAACTGATTTCTTGAGTTGCCATGGCCTTGTTCATATCACCTATTAATCTTCAATTTGTTGTAGGCACCTTCAAGCCATGTTGAGCCATTCTTGCCGATCTACCATCTCGCTTCTTTTTTTCCTTGAAACTTTCAGACATTTTCTCGAGAGCATTAAATAATTTGGTTAGACACAACTCACGTAGACCATCAAATATCATTTGTCCATCATCAAAACTAGGAGGAACAATAGGAAACACCTCAAAATTGGCAAAGTTATCACCTACTCCTCATATCGAAACACTTCAAAATCAACCAAATAATCATCTATGCCTTATTAGTTAAGCAAACATTTCAAAATCAATGAAATTATTGTCTACGCTTCATTACCTATGGAAACACTTCACAATCAATGAAGTTACCTCCTACACTTCATTGGCTATTGAAATATGTCAAAATCAATAAAGTTATTGCCTAAGCCTTATTAGCTATGAAAATACTACAAAATCAAGGAAGTTTTTGCCTATGCTTCATTGGCTTTGGGAACACTTTAAAATTATAGATGTTATTGCCTATGCCTAGTTGGCTATGGAAATACTTCAAAAAACTAAGTAATCACCTATAACTATTTGGCAATGAAAATATTTCAAAATCAGTGAACTTATCCCCTATGCCTTATTGGCAATAAAAATACCTCAAAATTAATAAAGTTATTATTGTCACCTTATTGGCTATGTAAATACTTCAAAGTCAATAAAGTTATCACCTACAGCTCATTGGTAATGGAAAAACTTTAAAATCAACAAAGATATTGTATGCACCTCATTGGCTTTGGAAAAACCTCAAAATCAATAAAGTTATTACCCGATGCCTTAATGACTATGAGAATACAACAAAATCAAAGAAGCTACACCTCATTAGCTATGGAAATACTCAAAAATCAACAAAGTAATCACCTACACCACATTAGCTATGAAAACACTTCAAAACCAACGAAGTTAGTGCCTACACCTCATTGCCTATGGAAGCACTTTAAAAAATTGGGTAAGTTCTCACCTATGCCTCATGGCTATGGAAACACTTCAAAATGAATGAAGTTATCACCTATGTTTCATTAGTTATGGAAATACATCAAAAGCAATGATGTTATTATTGATGACTCATTGGCTATTGAAACACATGAAAAAAATCAATGAAGTTATCGTCTATGCATCATTAGTTATTGAAACATGTGAAAGTTAATGAAGTTATCACCCACATATCATTGGCTATGGAGAAACTTCAAAATTGGTGAATTTATCATATATGCCACAATGACTATAGAAACACTTCAAAATTAACCAACTTATCACCTACTCTCATTCAGTATGAAAATATTTAAAAATCAATGAAGTTATCGCGTATGCCCTATTGGCTATGGAATTACTTCAAAATCAATGAAGTTATCACCTACCCCTCATTGGTGATGGAAATACTTTAAAATTAATGAAGTTATGGCATATGCCTCACTGGCCTTGGAAACACTTCAAAATTAACAAAGTTATTGTGTATGCCTCATTAGCTATGTAACACCTCAAAATCAAAGAAGTTATTACTTATGCCTTATAGGCTATGGAAACACTTAAAAATCAATGAACTTATTGACTACAACACATTAGCTAGAAAATACTTCAAAATGAATGAAGTTAGTACCTACTCCTCATTAGCTATGGAAATACTTCAAAAAATTGGAAGTTATCATCTATGCTTCATTGGCTATCAAAACACTTCAAAATCAATGAAATTACTACCTACATCTCATTGACTATGAAAATACTTCAAAAGAAATGAATTTATTGTGTATGCCTCATTAGATACAGAAACACTACAAAAGGTGAACAGAGTTGTCGCCTATGCATAATTCACTATGACAACACTCAAAAATCAATGAGCTTATTGCTTACACATCATTGTCTTTGGAAACACATCAAAATCGGTGAAGTTATCACCAATGCCTCATTAGGTATGAAAATACTTCAAAATCAATAATGTTATTGTCTATACTTCATTGGCTATATAAATACATCAAAATCAACAAAGTTATCTCCTATGCCTTATTGACTATGACAACACATCAAAATCAATGAAGTTATTACATACATCTCATTAGCTATGACAATATTTCAAAATTAAGAAAGTTATCGGCAACAACTCATTGGCTATGAAAACACTTCAAAATTAGTAAATTTATCACCTATGCTCCATTGGTTATAGAAATACTTTGAAATCAATGAAGCTATTGCCTACCCCATATTGGCTATGAAAACACTTTAAAATTAGTAAAGTTATCACCTATGCCTCATTGGCTATGAAAAAACTTGAAAAAAATCAATGAAGTTATCATCTACATCTTGTTGGCTATGGAAACACCTCAAATAATTAACGAAATTATCACTGACACCTTGTTAATTATGAAAACACTTAAAAATCAGAGAAATTATCGCTTATGCCTCATTAATTATTAAAATACTTTAAAATCAGTGAAGTTATCTCCTACCCCGCATTCAGAAGGGAAATAATTCAAAATCAATAAAGTTATCACCTACGCTTCACTAACTATGGAAATAATTTAAAATCAATAAAGTTATTGACCACACCTATTGGTTATGGAAACACATCAAAATGAGTGAAGTTATTATTTACACCTCATTGGATATGGAAACCCTTCAAAATAAACTAAGTATTGCGTAGGCCATATTGACTATGGAAACTTATCAAAATCAACTAAGTTAATGCCTACACCCATTAGAAATGGAAACTGATCAAAATTAGCGAAGCTATTGCCTGCTTCATTGGCTATGAAAGCACTTCAAAATCAAGAAAGTTATCACCTATATCTGACTAGCTCTTGAAATGCTTCAAAGTAAACTAAATTATTGCCAAAACCTCATTGGCTATGGAAATACTTCAAAAAATCAATAAAGTTATCGCTAATGCTTCATTGATTATGAAAATATTTTAAAATAAATAAAGTTATTGTCTACACCTTATTGGTTATGGAAACACTTCAAAAAAATAATTAATTACTGCCAACACCTTATTGGCTATGGAAATGCTTCAAAATCAATGAATTTATCAACTAAGCCTCATTGACTTTGGAAACACTTCAAAATTACTAAAGTTATTGCTTACAGCATATTCGCTATGGAAATACTTCAAAAAATCAATGAAGTTATTACCTACTCCTTATTGGCTATGGAAAAACTTCAAAATCAATGAAGTTATTGCATATGCCTCATTTTCTTTGAAAACAATTCAAAATCAGTGAAGTTATCACATATGCATCATTGGCTATATAAACACTTCAAAGTCAACAAAAGTTATTGCGTATATCTCATTGGCAATGGAAATACTTTAAAATCCATGAAGCTATCTTCCATGCTTGATTGGCTATGGCAACACTTTAAAATTAATGAAGTTATCATATGCACCTCACTGACTATGAAAATACTTCAAAATCAATGAAGTTTTTGCTAACATCTCATTGGTTATAGAAATACTACAAAATCAATGAAGTTGTTACCTACACTTCATTGGCTATGGAAACAAATAAAAAAAATTAATGAAGTTATCTTCTACCCCTCATTGGCTATGAAAATACTTCAAAATTGATAAAGTTATCTCCTACACCTCATTGGAAATGGAAATAATTCAAAATTAACAAATTTATCGCCTATGCTTGATTGGATATGGAAATAATTCAAATTCAATGATGTCATTGTCTATGCCTCATTCATTATGTAAACACTTTAAAGTCAACAAAGTTATCGTGTATATCTCATTGGTAATGAAAATGCTTTAAAATCAATGAGGTTATCACCTATGCCTCATTGGATATGAAAACACTTGAAAATTAATGAAGTTACCGTGTACACCTCACTAGCTATAGAAATACTTCAAAATCAAAGAAGTTATTACCAATACCTCATTAGCTATGAAAACACTACAAAATCAACAAAGTTATTACCTATGTCTTATTGGCTATTAAAACACATCAAAAAATCAATAAAGTTATCCCCTACACCTTGTTGGCTATTGAAACATTCAAATTTCATGAAGTTATCCCCTACAACTCACTAGAAATAGAAAAAATTCAAATCAACAAAGTTATTGCATATGCCTGACTAGATATGGAAATGATTCAAAATCAATGAAATTATCACCTACCCATCATTGGCTATGAAACACTTCAAAATAGATGAAGCTATCACCTATGCATCATTAGCAAAGAAAAAACTACTAAATCAATGAAGTTATCGCCTACATCTCATTGGCTAAGAAAATATTTCAAAAATAATGTAGTTATTACCTATTCTTCATTAGTTATGAAAACACTTAAAAATTAAAGAAGTTATTATTTATGACTCATTGGCTATGCAAACACGTCAAAATCAATGAATTTATCATCTATGCCACATTAGGTATGGAAACACCTCAAAACCAATGAAGCTTGCTTCTATGTCTCATTGATTATGGAAGCACTTCAAAATTGATGAAGTTATCACCCATGATCATTGGATATGAAAACCCTTCAAAATTGATGAAGTCATTTCCTACACCTCATTGGTTATAAAAATATTTTAAGATCAATGAAGTTATTGTATATGACTCATTTGTGATAGAAACAATTGAAAATCAATGATATTATTACTTACTCTCCTTTGGATATGGAAATACTTTAAAAAATTAACAAAGTAACTTCTTATGCCTCATTGACTATGAAAATACTTCAAAATTAGCAAAGTTATCCCCTATGCTTCATTGGCAATTAAAATAATTCAAAACTAATAAACTTATCATTGACGTCTTGTTGACTATGGAAGCGCTTCAAAGTAAACAAAGTTATCATCTACATCTCAAAAGTTATGGAAATGCTTCAAAATTAACAAAGTTATCGCATGTACATCATTGGTGATAGAAACACTTCAAAATCAATGAGGTTATCGCATACAGCTCTTTGCCTATGAAAACACTTCAAAATTAATGAAGTTATTATTTATGCCTTAGTGCCTATGAAAATACTTCAAAAATAAAGAAGTTATTGTCTATGCCTTATTGGCTATGTATACATTTCAAAATCAATGAAGTTATTACATACGCCACATTGGATATGGAAATACTTTAAAATCAATGATGTTATTGCCTATACCCCATTGACTTTGGAAACATTTTAAGAAATTAATAAAGTTATCGTCTGCATCTCAATGGCTATTAAAATACTTCAAAAAATTGATGAAATTATTGCTGACGCCTCATTGGCTATACAAACACTTAAAAATTAATGAAGTTATCACGTATACCTCATTGACCATGAAAATATTTCAAAATTAGTAAAGTTATTTGCTACACCTTATTAGTAATGGAAACAATTCAAAATCAACAAAGTTATAGCCTATGCCTTATTGCCTATGGAAACACCTCAAAAGCAATGGAGTTAGAGCCTACCTCCCATTGGCTATAAAAATGCATTAAAATCAATGAAGTTATCTGCTAAACCTCATTTGCTATAGAACCACTTCAAAATCAATAAAGTTATCACCTATACCTTGTTGGCTATGAAAACACTTTAAAATTAATGAAATTAGTTCCTATAATCCATTAGTTGTGAAAATACCTCAAAATTAATAAAGTAATCGCTTACGCCACATTCAAAATGGAAAAACATCAAATTCAATAATGTTATTGTCTACACCTTATTGACTATAAAAATCCTTAAAAAAATTAATAAAATTATCATCTACACCTTATTGGATATGAAAATACTTAAAAAACTCAATGAAGTTATTGCTGATGACTCATTGGCTATGCAAATACTTCAAAATCAATGAAGTTATTGTCTTTGCCTCATTGGCTATGCAAACGCTTCAAGATAAGCGATGTTATCCCGTACACCCCATTGGCAATGGACACAATTCAAAATCAACGAAGTTATCATCTATCCTTTATTGGCTATGGAAACTTGTAAAATCATTGAAGTTATCACCTAGGCCCCATTGACTTTGAAAATACATCAAAATCAACAAAGTCATCGCCTATACCTCATTGGCTATAGAAACTCTTCAAAATCAATAAAGTTATTGCCTACAACCTATTGGTTATGGAAGCTCGTCAAAATTAATGATGCTATTACTAACACTTTATTGGCTATGGAATCACTTTAAAATTAAAGAAATCATTGCCCTATCAGCTATTAAATACTTTAAAGTAAATAAAGTTATTGGCTATGACTCATTGGCTATATAAACACTTCAAAAAATCAACTAAGTTCTTGCTTACACCTCATTGGCTATGAAAATACTTCAAAATCAATGAAGTTATAACATATACCTCATTGACTATAGAAACACATCAAAATCAATATAGTTATTACCTATGCCTCATTGGCTATGGAAATACTTCAAAAAATTAATGAAGTTATTGTCTATGTCTCATTGGGTGTGGAAAAACTTCGAAATTAATGAACTTATTGCCTATGCATCATTTTCTATCGAAATACTTTAAAATCGGTGAAGTTATAGCCTACACATCATTAGTTATGGAAACAATTCAAAATCAACAAAGTTGTCTCCTATGCTATATTGGCTCTTGAAATATCTCAAAAAACTAACTACATTATTGCTTACATCTCATTGGCTATCAAAACTCTTCAAAATTAATGAAGTTATCATCTATGCCTCATTTGTTATGTTAACACTTCAAAATATCAACAAAATTATTACCAACGCCTCATTAGTTTTGAAAAAAAATCAACAAAGTTTTCTACTATGCACCATTGGCTAAAGAAACACATCAAAATCAACAAATTTATCACATAAGCCTCATTGGCCATGGAAGCACTTCAAAAGCAATGAAGTTATCACCTATATCTTATTGACTATAGAAAAACTCCAAAAGTATTGAAGTGATTGCGTATATCTCATTGACTTTGGAAATACTTCAAAATTAACAAAATTGTTGCCTACGTGTCTTCGGCTATGGAAATACTAAAAAATCAACAAAGAGATTTCCCATACCTCATTGTCTATAGAAACACTTGAAAAAATCAACAAAGTTATCCCCTATGCCTCGTTGGCTATCAAAACATTTCAAAAGAAGCGAAGTTATCCCCTACACCTCATTGGTAGTGGAAATAATTCGAAATTGACAAAGTTATGTTGGGAAAGTTGAAAGAGTGTCGAATCGAAATAATATAGTAGACTAGATATGAAACTATCCCAAAAGCTTAAACTCATGATATATGAGCCTTTTTTATTATAAATATTGGATTCTATTTATCCAATATCTGATGTGGAACTAATTCATTATACCTAACATTATAACACTTTTGGACTAAAAAAATGCATATACAACATATCAAAAGATGATAAACTAAGTCTTCAAAGCTTAGCTCAAGAGAAATGTCAAAGCATATGTTGATATACTGCTGGTGAAGAGCCACAAAGCCTCAAATCGCCTCACTAACTTGGAAGAGATATTCAACACACTTTGGTGGTATTGTATGGAACTAAACCCCAAGAAATGCACTTTTGGCATAGCCTCAGGCAAGTTCCTTGGCTACTTCATCTTCGAGCATGAAATCAAAGTTAACCTAGAGAATATCAAGGTTATCATGGAGATGGATCCTCCATGCCCTAGCAAGGAGTTATTGAGGTTCACAAGACAATTGGTGTTCTTGAATTATTTGCTCTCTTGATTAGGTGAGAAATGTTTGCCATTCTTCAAAGCTCTGAAGTAGAAACACAACTTCTAATAGGATGAATGTAGCCAAGCATATGAAGCATGTAAACAATATCTCTTTGAACCTTCTCTCCAAGTTAGAATTGAAATAGATTCAACATTATACCTTTATGTATATGCTACTGAGTGTGCTATTAGTTCAGTCCTAGTAAGCTTTTGAGAAGAACTCAACACCATGTTTACTATGTCAGCCACGTTCTCACTAGAGGCAAGGTGCTATGCATAGTGGTGGAGAAGCTCACTTACACAGTGGTGCCAGTAGCTCAACAACTTTGACCTTACTTCTAGGTGCATTCAATAATTATCTTGACCGATTTTCTACTCTAACAAGCTCTTCAAAAGACAAAGACTTTAGCTTGATTGCTCAAATGGTATGTGAAAGTTAGTCAATATGACATATCATACAAAGCTCAAAAGGTGATCAAACCACAAGCATTGGCTAACTTCATGGTGGAAGCAAGTACACCCTATTCGAAGTTGAAACCATAGCCTTGGGAAGTCTATGTAGACAGCTCATCTTTTGAAGCTAGGAGCAGAATGGGAGTTGTACAACTATACCTAGATGGACAAGTAGTGGAGTATTCACCTTAACTCAAATTCCTAGCATTAAACAACATAGTTGAATATGAGACACTAGTTCCTCCTCGAACTTTGGGTGGCACTAGAAGCATGAGCTAAAAAGTTGAAGATCAACAATAGCTCATAGGTCATGTATGCACAAACAATGGGGGAATATGAAGGCAAGGAAATTTTGATGATTATGGATAGTATAAAAAGGTGAAGCCATTTAAAGTATGGAGCTGATGCCATTTTTCCAAGAATTGCCTATTATCTCTTCTCTTTCATCAACAGAGCTAGTTACTTAAAAGTCAAATAGATTATCATCAGATAGTTTTCGACAATATTTCTCACCTTTTTATCTCTTGCATATCATTGTGAGGGCAGATCTAATAAAAGGAGTCGACTCGATCGAAATAATGGAGAGTTGGACCCCTTCAACACAAGTCATAATTTATAGTATGTTAAATATTACTCAATGACTTAATATTCTTAAATGTTGTGTCACCATCCTTTGATGTCCTTCAATAAATCTATGCATGGGAAACACACTTAACAGTTAAAAATTGTCAACCAACCATTAGGGCCATTTGGATTCGAATAACCTTTGGGATGATTGCAAATTGTATGTGAGTGATGATGGGATTTTAGTTGCATGTACTATGAACCTGGTTATATTTGGATGGGAGGAATTTGGATAGTAAAATTATTCAATGCTTCAACTTATATTTGAATATAAAGATTATAATATTGAATATTTTTGTCTTGTATATAATTATCCCTCGAGACGACAATCATGCACCAGGTTTTAATGCCAAGTAAACTTTGCTAGAAACATTAGATTTGATCTTAGCCTTTTATTTCCAAACATTAGATTTGATCATAACTAATTAAAATTTTCAGGATTAAATTTGTCATTTGAAGATGGACCTTGTTTAAATCATACATTGCCCTTGTTGTCAATGATCCCCTTTCTCTTTTGATCCACGCTAAATTACAATCATGTTGTCTTCCTTTTTCTCTCTGATCTTCTTTTTTGTCCTTCCATGTACATCAAACAATAAATCCTTGTTTTTTTTCTTTTTTTCATCCAATTTCTCAAATCGCCGTCAGTCATTCTTGAATGGATGAATATGATTTCTTTGACATTGCAAGTGGAGCATTCACTTGAAATTCTGGTTCATGCGATTCCTCGTCAAGGATTAACTACCTGTTTATTTGAAACATATTAAAAGAACTCATAAAATAAATATCTCTAACTAATAAAATAAACACCGTAACTTATAAAATAAATACTTTAGTTCATACGATGACTGGAACGCATTTATACTGGGCGTAGTTAGTATGCAGTAATTGTTTATAATTCTGACCAAGCAAAATTTGTTAGGTATCAGAGCTTGATACAAAGTGAACTCTCCCTCTCCTCCGTGGTGCTTATCTCAAAAAGCTGTGAACCCACTAAATTATAAAAAAAACAGGGGCTATATGCAAAAGTCCGTTTTTGAAATGTGGCCGTTGCAAAAGCGCTTGACGATTTCAAATTTGGAAACCTTCAGATCCAAACAGTTTCAAATTTGGAAACCTTCAAATCCACCAAATCAGAAAAAAGGAGCCACCTTTCCCTGTTCTTCTCCCTCACTCCACCATCATCTTTTGTTCGAGCTCCAAAATTCCGATCCAGAATGGCCCTCAGGTCCCTCGACAACGCACTCCCGGCCGCGCTCGAGCGCCCCAAGAAGCTACCCAAGCTCTCCCCAGCCGTCGCCGGCGAGAACTCAGCGGCGCCGCCACCGCCGCTCAGGGTCAGGGAGCAGTCGACAGAGTACATGGCTTCTGAAGATCTGAAGCCCTTGCCGGACCCCGAGGCTAGGATTAAGGTTAAATTGTGGCCGATTTCGCGAGATCTGATGGCCTTCTATGGGATTTTGCTAGTGACTTTGTTTTGATTCTTGGATTTACAGTGCTTGTTGGGGGATCTGGATTCGAAAGATTGGACGAAGGCGTGTAAGGCGCTGTACGACTTGCGCTGCTTTGCCGTCCACCACCGTTCCCTGCTTCTTCCGATCCTGTGAGCCATTTGTGCTTTATTTTTTTATTTACTTTTTCCTCCTTTGATGAGAATTATGGCCAACGTTTTCACAAATTAATCATGGAATTCTGAGTTATGCGTTTCATTGGAATCACTGAAAAATCACTTGCTCAGTTGCTTTTTCGTCCTGCATGCAGGATCAATTTTTGAAAAAAATAAGCTTCTATTTTGTTTGCAATAAGGATCATCCTTGCCATGGTTATTACTGTCGATTCCTCTATTGTTTTTCTTTTTCTTTCTGAAATGGAATTGGTAAAATTAGACAGTGGCATGGTGTACTTCTAGTTTGGAGTCCAATAATTCACTTTGATAGTTTGAAATATAAAACATTTGCTCATATTTGTGACTGTGACTAGATCAGATTGGCTTTCTTTCAGAGCTTTATGGATTCTCTTTGGTGGTCAAACAGGGAGAATGCGTTGCTAGTCATGGTGAAGGCAATGAAGAGCCCCAGAAGTGCATTGTGCAAGACCTCAATCATGGCTTCAACTGATATCTTTCATTCATTTGGCCATATTTTACTTGCAGAGTCCATGGAAACTGCTGCATTTGATCAACTGGTATAGCTTTAGTTGTGAATGTAAGATTATAGTCAAAGGCACTCACTTGGTGCGTCTCGTGCCTATGCATTTAGCTTTGACCCTTGTTTAAATCTATATGACAATATATCTGATTCAGTTTGGAATAAATATGCTCATATGCTTATTGATGGACTGAAGTGTGTATGACCATAGTTTGTAGTTAATTTTGCATATTTACCCACGAATTCAATTATCAATTGACACAATATCTAGATGGCCTTGAATCTGTTAAACTTGCACATTTATGTACAGTTTGGTTTTACTTCTGCTTTCCTGTTGCATCTTGCATTATCCGTTGAAGGATATCTACTTTCATTTCAAAAAGTTAATCATGTCATATTTTTGTAATGCTCTCCAGCTGCTGCAGCTGCTGCTGAAAGCATCTCAAGACAAACGCTTTGTCTGCGAAGAAGCCGAGAAGGCACTGGAAAGCATGGCAAACTTCATATCTTCTCTCCCACTGCTCGAGAAGCTTCAGGTTTATGTTAACCATGGGAATCTCAGGGTTAGGGCCAAAGCTGCCGTGGCTATCTCCAAGTGTGCATCTAATATGGTTAGTGTATCTTGGATCCTGAATTTCTTAATGGAGTTTTTCATCATATTCACCTACAAAAAGATAACTGCAATTATAAATCCGACGTCTAAGCATGTATAATTTTCCATCAATTATTAGCTAC
This sequence comes from Trichopus zeylanicus subsp. travancoricus, assembly GCA_005019695.1. Taxonomy (NCBI): domain Eukaryota; kingdom Viridiplantae; phylum Streptophyta; class Magnoliopsida; order Dioscoreales; family Dioscoreaceae; genus Trichopus; species Trichopus zeylanicus. Next base: position 885,623 of record RXID01021422.1, on the reverse strand, counting down.
AGAATTGGAAGGTGAACAAAGTGGCAAATTATTCTTGGTGCAATTTTAAAAAACATAATGATTTTTTTTTAATTTGAGACCACTTGCTCATTTCAAGTACCATTCATAAATTTCACTCCTACTTAATGATGGAAGATAAGATAATGAATATTAATGAAACAACCGCAATGACGAAAGAGAGGTTACTCATATCTATATGTACTTCCCAGGTACATTTAATTGCATATTCCTTTGTAAACATCAAAGTATTACTTGTATATTTCTGGGTACAAATATCCATCAGCTATCAGCTATAAAATTGGAAAGTGAATATAGAATGAATAAGAAAATTATCCTTGACCAAATAGCTTACTAAGAAACCCAATAAGATACAATGCTCACTCCAAGTCATTTTTTGGAATATTCCAACTTAATAGCAGAAGTTCTGCAGTGACTATTCTGAACCCTGATTTATGTTGATTGCTAATTTGTACCATATCTGTGCCTTAGAGAATTGAATCAATGAAAGAGTTTGGATTGGCCAAGCTTCTGCAAGTGGCAGCTGAGCTCCTGAATGATAGGTTGCCAGAGGCCCGGGAAGCAGCCCGAAATATCATTAACTCAATTTACTGCAATGGATTCTCAAGAGACACTGAAACTAAGCAGGAAGATGAATCTGCAACAACAAAAGATACATGGCAGGACTTCTGTTCTTCCAATTTGCCTCCCATTTCAGCCCAATCAATTGTGAAGTTCATTTTGCAGCAGCAGTAGCATCTTTTTTCTGTCTCTTTTATTCCCTTGTTTGATCATTGATGCTTCATTTGTAATGAAAACTTCTATGGTTTCCATACTACTTTGTATGGATGGATGGATGGATGGATGGGTAATTCTAATGAAGTAGTAGCATATTTTGTGGAATTTATCGAATCACAGTGTCTAATGAAAATTTATGTGTCAAAAAGAACCATCAAACCAAACTCAAAGTCTACACTCGACCAAGAAAAGGCTTGAGTCAAAACCGGATTTTGTTGCCTTCAGCCCTTTACATGTACACCTCAGCCAGACAAGATGGAAAAAGATTGAGCTCTTCAATTCAGCACATCAGATGGATAAGGCCCAAAACTATTGAACTCCATAGCACAGTCACCTCGGCCAAGTCAAGTCCATAATGCTTGTTCCATATTACTTCAATGTTTCAAACGCACCTTCAACTCACGTGAGTTCTTGCCTCTATGGTGGTCTAGAGGATAAATTTTTGTAGCCACAACCATCTTCTTCTCCACCTCCCAATATACAATCAAAATCATCCAATCATAGTTCAAAACGCCAAGTAGGTTTCTTGAAATACCCTTAGCTTACTCACATGCTAACTGTGGTAGTTATTCATAAGGGTCAGGTCAAGTTACCCCAAAGCCATATAAAAATAACGTCCAAGCATGGAGATAAGGGAGATCTCTCTCTGATATGACTTACGACTAATTCTCTCATTTATATTCTACTCTACTTAGGGTCCTTTTGGTTCAATTCCGGTTTTAGAAATCGTGGAATCGTGGGAATTGCGTAATTCCGGGGAATTGAAGGAATTGAAGAAATTAGATAATTCCAGTGTTTGGATAAGTATTTACTGTAGGGAATTGGGAATTGGCCAATTCCTAAATTCTGTTGCTTGGTTGACAAATGGAATTGATCAATTCCATAAGTTGTTAAATTTTTGTGTTTGGTTGACGTGGGAATTGAGATTTAGCATCTTACACAAAATATTAATTTATATATAAATTAATATAGAAATATAATAAATTTAATTTAAAAGTTTGTAATTATAAAAATATATGTTAACTAATTATTATTATGTTCAACATCCAACCAATACTGGTTTACAACCATCATCAAACTATGGCCACCAAAATGATAAATAAAAAACACATCCGACTAGAAAAATTTTCGAGAAAACTCAGAATCATTGCCGTCTTCAAAATTTAAAAAAAAATAATTTAAACCAGCACAAAAAAAGTTCACATCTGAGATACTGATTTCTTTTGCTAAAACAAGACATATAGAGTCCAAACATAATTTTTCGCTGAAATTACACCACGAAACCATAACTCCAAAAAAAATTAATATTGAGACTAAAATATATATTGTCCACAATAATCTAAAAGGCAAACCTCAATTGTGAAAGCAGGTACTAATACATACATCACCATCAATACCATCGTCATCCCCATCGTGAATCACAATAACTAAATACCATAAATAATTGAAGCTAAATTAACCATTAGTGCTAACAACAACCACCCCAAACAGTTAATATCGAGCTACTAGAGAAAGACAAAAGAGATAATAAGAATCCAGCAGTACATGAAAGACGACGTTGGAAACGATATCCACTTCACTCCTTGGACGACTTGTTGATGAGGGACTTGTGGATGTGGGGGATGACGCCGCCGCCAGCGATGGTACCCTTGACAGGGTATCCAGCTCCTCATCTCCGCGGATCGCAAGTTGGAGGTGTCTTGGCGTGATGTGCTTCACCTTCAGATCCTTGCTCGAGTTCCCGACCAGCTCCAGCACCTCCGCCGTCAGGTACTCCAGAGTAGCCGCCGAGTAGACCACCGCCGTGGCACCGACCCGCCCGTTCGCCAACACCCGCGACTTCAATTGCCTGTGAATCCTCCCAACCGGAAACTGAAAATCACCAAAATGATGACAAATTTGTGGATTAAAAAAGAAAAATAAAGAAAGATCTAGGGTTTCGGAATGCTTGTAGGCCAGCGAGGGATGAGTGAGAGACCGGGGGCTTCTTCTTGTCCTTGTCCTTGCTGGCCACGGTCGTCTTGCCTGCCAAAAGACCTTTCCCCCCTTTTCCGGCCATGTTTTCCACTCCCTGGAGCACAGTCGCTCCAGAGCTGGAATCGTCGAGGAGGATGACAAGGATGATGACGTCTATGCTGGAGCTGGAATTGTGGGAATTGACCGGGAAAAGCAGCTTGGAAAAGGCGGAAAACTAGGAAAACCGAGGGAATTCGGCTATGGAACCACGCGAATTTCTTCTGGAAAGTTTGTTTTCCGACCCTTTTGCCGGAGAAAAAAAAAAAAGAAATCAAAGGCAGCTGGAAATCAGTTGGTTCCCTCGATTCTGATTCTCGGAATTGAACTAAACACGAGAATAGGAGAAATTGACTCTCAATTTCATCCATACCTCTAATTTCGGATTTAGGGAATCGAACCAAATATGTCCTTAGAGGTTAAGAGAAAGGGAGATATTGACTTTAGCATCGGAGCATCCTTCTCCAACGATCGCTAAACAAGTTGTTTTTTTATCTCTGTACAAGTTCAGATTGGTTAGAGAGGAATAAAAGAATATAACTTCTCGAGCAGAACCAATGAACACAACATGTGCTACTTTCATTAAGATTCGTTGGAATAGCTAATCTCCAAGTAGCCAATATTGTTATTTATAATTTTGATGATGATTAAATCATGCATTTAATGATTTATTGAGTCTGTGTAGCTTATAATCAAACTAAAGTTAAAATAAAAATCAAACATGTTTGAAAGTCTCAATCTTATATAGACATATTAAAGAAATGGTGGATCAACAAATAGAACTTAAAGATTTGAATATGACTTAAAGAAATATCAAGAGATCAAGGTCAGCTCAAATAGATTTAAATTTTTATTTTATTTAATTGAATTGAGAATTTGTTTTGAAATTTATACTGTAGTTCATTCATCGCATAGAGTTCTGCATGAAGCTTTTAACAGAACTTTACTGACTAAATCAGACGCCCATTTATGAAACGGACATCCAGTTGCTACAATAATGCTACAATAACCTGTAGTAGTACTACAGTACTGAATATTCAATTGACAAATTGGATGTCCGGTTGGGATATGGCTTTGACAAAAACAAATGTCCAATTGACAAACCAAACATCTAGTTTGTGAAATCTGCGTTACTAACGGCTAATTTTTTAACCGTTGGAATAAATCAAACTGTGGGATCTCACTCTCAACGATTTATTTCGACCCAAGGAATATAAATAAGTATGATTGAGTTTCTCTTAAGAAGTTTTATAACTTTATTTATCATTTAGAAAGAGATCAAAGTCCTCCATGCTTTCTAACCAAGAAATGATCTAAACCTTCAAATCTCATATTAAATCTTCATTACCCTTGTAATCAACCATTGAGTGATATTTTAGTAAACTTAAATTGTAAATTATTTTGCTTTTTCACTTGTAAATACTACTAAATATTAGAAGTGTGAGAGTACGATAGTTTCAGTTTGGAGTGGATCTTATCGGTTGGAAGATCGATTATATAAATATGGCTTCACCCTAATAGAACGACGAGCGTGATTTCACCCAAGGGAAATAACACTTGTAGTTTGTAAGTAGATATAAAGGCTTGGATTCAACTTTAAAAATATCACTAGTATAGTGATTTAAATCCTCAAAAGTAAGGAATGGACTATGAAGTAGAAGCGATTGATCTCCAAAGCACTTAAAAATCATAGTGTATTTTTCTTTATCTTTATTTACATTATTATACTTGTGGTTAATTGAGAATTGATTGAAATTGATTGACAATTTGAATGTAATTATATTAGAATTCATTTTGAGACTTGATCATATTTATAATCATAAATTATATTTCATTTCTTATTTTAAAATTTCCTTGCAAAGGTTCCTATATGGGCTAATAGCTGACTCCACCCATGCCATCAAGATATCAACATCCAGAGAAGTAAGTGGTGATAGGCTAATAGCTTCACAACAAACTTCCTCAGGCAATGCTTCAACCCCTCATCGTGAAATTACAAGGACTTCACCAAAGTCTGGCTATCCTCAACAAAGCTCCATTCTGCCAAAGCCTGATCAAGGTGGCCAAAATGGTGAATCAATCTCCTAGGACGAATTTGCTCATCTAGCAATCGTAATCCATGCCCTCATCCAATTAGTGAGAACCAAATCTCAAATGGTGCAAACACATACACCAACTTGCCAGCACTTGCACACTTATGGGCGTAAGCAAATCCTCAAGGGGAAGATGGGCAAGGGCAACAAATGTCAAGAAACCAAGTTAGTCAAGCCAAGAACTAGCACACACTTGGTACCTCACCCTAACATAGGAGTCAAACCCAAGTTGAAACCTCAGACAAAAGTTATGAACCATCCACTAAGACGGATGCTAACACCATCAAAGTGACTACATTGAGTATTGAAGACATAGAGAAGCATATTGTTTAAATAGTGGACGAAAAATTTCAAAGCTTGACAAAGCTTAAGTCAATGTTGAATAGTGAAAGGAACACACTGAGTCCATAGCTCTTAGTCAAAGCCTCTATGGAACAAATTTTAGTAGCCACCTTAGGAGTTATATAAGAAGATGAGAGACTCCTTAGATCATATCAAGTCTTCAAGAATAGTATGATATTGCATATAGCTACAAAGACCACTATTGCAAGGCATTCTCGACCATGCTTCAAGGTTCAATATGAGCGTAGTTCTCTAGCCTTTCAATAGGATCAGTGGTAAGTTTCGTCAACCTGGAACATAAGTTTGTGAATTAGTTCATCTCACTTGTCCTAAGACACCATGACTTGTCCACTCTACTAGCAATACGTCAGGCTGAGGGAAAGGATTTTAGGCATCATTAGTAACAGGATAAGAAAAAGATAGTCAAACTAAGTTTTTTAAATAAAAAATTAATATTAATTATTTTATACTACTATTAAATTAAATTATTATAAAAAAATTAATTAATTTTTAGACTACAAATTATTATAAAGTCAATTTTATTAAAAAAATACTAGTTAGGTAATGGACTCGACTAAGGCTAGTGAATCACTTTGATATGCTAGTATGTTTTTATTAAAATTGGTCTTATAATAATTTAAAATTAAAAAATCTAATTAATTTTTTATAATAATTTAATTTAATAGTAGTGTAAAATAATTAAAATTATTTTTTTAGTAATAAATAGTTAACTAAGTTAATTTTTTATTAGCCCGTTACCGAACAATGGCTTAGAGATTACCTCTCTTGATTCAATACCACCAAATACAAGTAAATGATTGGGATAATTCAATTATTTTATCAGCTACTATGAATGGCTCAGGGTCAATAGAGTCATCTATTAAACCATAGATACTCATCAAATTTATAGAGAAAGTCCATAAACACATTAATGACAAGGAGATGATGACAACTCGGTAGAAAGTTGATGGGTCTCGAGCCAGAAAAGAGAAGAAAGAGCTATATCAACTTGAGCTCAAGAGACCAAAGACCAAACCACTAGACCTTAGAATGGGGTTTTGAAGCTATACACCACTCAATCATCCATGCATCCAGATGCTAGTGCAAATTGAGGATCAAAATTACCTGTGAAAACCTACGCAGATTTACCATGATCGAGAAAAGTTGGATACCTCCAAGTACTGCAGATATTATTAGGATTATGGCCACAATAGGGAGGAGTGCAGGAACATGAAGTTCAAAATTGAATGCTTCATCTGTAAAGGTCACTTATTAAGATTTGTTCAAGCTGAACCGCGAGATCAGACAAGGGGGATGATCCAATGAATGTCGACAATAGCAATAGTGGCAACAATAAATCATCCTCTACTCCCCTAGCACATGCAACCAAGGGTTATTTTATAATGATTTGGAAAGACACTTGCCAAGAAGACAATTGTGTTATCACCCTAAAGTAGCAAGCCCCAATCGAGATTCAAGAGCGGGAAAAGTGCTTGAAAGATAGAGAACGATGCGAGGACATGCAAACCATGAAGAAAGATTCGAAGCAATGAGATGAAGCCTTCATAATAACCCTCACTTGATAGATACCTAATATGCAGAGTGTTGGTGGACATGAGAGCATCAACAAACATCCTGTTACAAAAGCTTATGATCATATAAAGTACGACCAACCTCTCCGCCATTACTAAAGTAGGTTAACTGAAATTTTTGGGGATTCACTAATTTCAGTAAGGGGTAGTAAGGTTACTCATAACTATTGGCAAAGGCTAGCAAAGCTCCATATTCTTTACCGATTTTGTCATAGTACAAACTCAGTCTCCTTACAATATCATCTTAGGTCATCCAACCCTTAACAAGTTATAGGCAATAATCACCACTGACAAAATGGTTCTTCAGTTTCCTACTAAATTCGAAATTGGAGGGGTGTAAGGAGACAGAGACAAGGCACATCACTACTACACCACTTGTTTGGGGGAACAAAAAACATTGACAGGAAAGGAGAAGGTGGAGTGCAAGCCTCAAAGTAGAACCAGCGTTGTTAAGTAGCTGATGAGTATAACCCTGGACAAAGCAAGAGGCCACAACATGAAATTAGGAACTAGATTATCATAACCATTGCTCATGGAGCTCCAGAAGGTGTTGTGCGACAACCAAGATGTGTTTGCTTGGACAATAGATGATTTACTAGGATAGATCCCCATGTGGTAGAGCACAAAGTTACAGTACTTGCAAGTGCAAAAATAATGAAAAAGAACAAGAAATGACACTTCGCTCCTAAATAACAAAAGGGAATAGCAAAAGAGATAGTAAAACTACTCAAGGACAAATTCATTTGGAAGATATAGTACTCAAAATGGCTCACAAATATAGTGATAGTGAAGAAGAGCAACATAATATGGAGAACATGTGTAGACTTCATAGATCTCAATAAGGCTTTTCTGAATGATAGCTATCCCCTCCCAAGCATAGATCAGTTAGTGAATTTGACTGTTGGACACTAGTTGCTAAGTTTTCCTTGATGCATTCTTAGGGTATCATCAAATCAAAATGAGCCCTGAAGATGAGGAGAAGATTTTCTTCATAATCGATCAAGGAATGTCTTGCTACATGGTCATGCCATTCGAATTAAAGAATGTTGGAGCAATGTATCAAAGAATGGTGGACCAAATATTCAAGTATTAGCTCGGGAGAAATATGGAGACCTACATAACTAATATTCTAATAAAAAGCATGCAAGGTATGGATCATGTTTTTGATATGCAAGAAACCTTCAATACTCTGAAAATATCTCATAAAGTTGGATCTAGAGAAGTGCATCTTCAGGGTGTCAACTAGCAAATTCATTGTGTTCCTTATTTCAAACAAAGGGATTGAAGCCAATATCTTGAAGATCCAAGCGATCCTAAACATGAAGGCCCCTACCTCAATAAAGGAGGTGCAAAGACTCATTGGACAAATTGCTACACTTAGTTATTTCCTTTCAAGGTTAGGAGAAAAATATCTTCTATTCTTTAAAACTATGGAGAAAAGAATTTCAATGAGACGAAAAGTGTAAAAGCACCTTTAAAGAGCCAAAGTTGTGCCTTATCTCTCCACCCCTACTAGTAAAACCTGTTCATGGCGAAAGTTTGCATCTATATTGTAGTGAACAGTCTATCGGTTAGCTTAGTTTTGGTGAGTAACTGAGAGGGGAAGCAATTCCCAATATACTACATGATCCATATTCTTAGTAGCACAAAAGTTCGCTACCCCCCAATAGAGAAATTGGCTTATGCTGTTATCGTATCATTCAAAAAATTGAGACAGCACTTCTAGGCCCATAAAGTGATTGTCCAACCAATTTCCCACTTCACTAGGCCCTCCAAAAATCTGAAAACTCTATAAGGATAATCAAGTGGGTGGTAGAGCTAAGTTAATTGGACATCCAATTTGAGTAAGAACTATTATAAAATCCTAAGTATTGGTAAATTTCATCATGGAGTTTGGTGCTATCAAAATGCTTGAAACAAAAATAGCAGTTTAGAAGTTTACATAGAAGGATTCATCTTGTGAAGCAAAAAATGGAGTAGGATCAATACTGATAAGCCTAGAAGGAGGCATGCTCAAATATTCCCTCAGTTTCAAGTTCAAAGTCTCAAATATTGTAATAGAATATGAAACAATGCTCCTTGGATTAAGAATGGCACAAGCTATCGTGGCGCAAAAGCTTGAGCTCTATAGCAACTCACAACTCGTTACAAGTTAAGTTCTAGGAACCTAGGAAGTTAAAGACCCCTTGATGAAATAGTATCTTGCAAAGGTTCTCCAAGCTCTACTAATGTACAGTTTTGTCAACATAGAGAAAATTCCAAGAGAGGAGAATTGGGGAGCAAACTCCCTAGCTCAACTCGCTTCGGCCTTTCTTGAAAAAAGAGAAAGAACAATCCATGTGGAATACTCCAAACCCCTAGCTTAGGAGTGACTGCAAAAGTCTAAACTATGGAACGGGAGCTGAGTTGAAAGGATGTGTACCTCTAAAATATGACAACAGGAAAGTTGTCCAACGATGAGGAAGAAGAGCAAAAGGTCAAAGGGTTGTCCTCAAACTTTACCATCCAAAATAGAGAGCTATACAAATGCTCATTCACTCGTCTGCTCCTAAGATGCTTTATCCCATTAGAAGCTAATTGTGCCCTCTAAGAAGTTCATGAGAGGATATATAGGAGTCACATGGGCAAACATTCCTTAGCACATAAACTACTTGTACATGGCTATTTTAGCCAAATATGACCAAGAAAGTGTTGGAGTACACTTTATATTTTGAGCAGTACCAAAAACAAGCACATCTACATCATAAACTATCACTGAACTATAGTAATTACAGTCCTTGTGACTTTTTTATTAGTGGGGGAATGGACATCTTGGGTCCTTTCCCACCAACTTTAGGACAATAAAAATTCTCAATAGTCGAGATCTACTACTTTACCAAATAGGTACAAAATAAGCCACCAGTGATTATCACTGAGCAAAAAGTAAAAGAATTTTTCCGGGAAGGAGTGGTTTGTCATTTTAGCATATCAAAAATGTTGGTGACTGATAATGGAAAGTAATTTGATAGCTTAAAATTTAAAAAGTTTTGCAAGGATATGCATATTCAACAAAAGTTCACTCCTATTGTCCATCAACAAACAAATGAGTTAGCAAAAATAACTACTCGAACTACCCTGTAAAGACGTAAGAAGCGCATCAAAGAAGCCAAAGGGGCATGGGTTAATGAGTTGCTAATACATATGTTCCTAGATTCGCTTATAGAGTTGAAATAGTAATTCCAATCGAGATTGGCTTACCTTCCCTAACAGTATAGTGCTATGACCCGTAAACAAATGGAGAAGACATCAAGGCTAAGAAGGACTTCCTCCTTGAAGCATAAGACCAATCTCACCTATGAATTGCCTCTTACCAAAAATGTGTCACCTGTATTAAAATGATCCTTCAGGCAAGGTGATATAATGCTGAGAAGGATTAGTGTAATTGGTGTTACCAATCAGGCCAATAGAAAGTTGGCACTAAATTGGGAAAGACTATACCGCATCACAGGGCAAAGAAAAGCTAGAACATACAAGCTAAAACACCCAAATGATAAAACATTGCCTCAAATATGGCATCTAAGTAATTTACAAAAGTTCTATCAACAAAAATTAGTCACTTTTTACTGCAAGGAGTGTGCCCCTAAAGCCAAGTTGCAAATCCCACCCTTGACTGAGAAATGATTCTAAGCTCCACACTCGACTCCTAAATCCCAATTCCAAGCTCAACACCTGACTGAGAAATAATTCTAAGTTTTGCACTTAACCCTTGATATTCAATTCCAAGCCATGCATTTAACCAAGGAATGGTTTTAAGCTCCATGATTGACCCCAAATCCTAGTTCCAAGCCCTACACTTGATCGAAAAATGATTCCAAGCTCCATATTTGACACCTAAAGGCTGATTCCAAGCCCCATATTTGACCAAGGAATGGTTCCAACCTCTATGTTTGACTGAAAAGCCTAATTCCAAGTCTAGCACTTGATAAAAGCATGATTATAAGTCTCTACTTGACCAAGGAATAGTTCCAAACTGCAGGCTTAACCCCTAAAGCCCAATTCCAAGCCCTATACTTGATCGAGAAATGGCTCTAAGCTCCACGCTTAATCCTTAAAGCTTGATTTCAAGCCCTACACTTGACTGAGGAATGCTTCCAAACTTTGCATTTGACCCTTGAAGTCTTGTTCCAAACCTTAGGCTTGACTACGTAATGATTCTAAGATTTGCACTTGACCTTTGAAGTCCAGTTCCAAGCCACGACCGAGAAATGGTTTTCAGCTTGACCTTGAAGCTCAGTTCCAAGACCAACACTTGTATAAGTTCAATTATAAGTCTTGCACTTGACTGGTTCCAAGCTTCGCACTTAACACCTTGAAGGTTGATTCCAAGCCTTGGAGTTAACCGAGGGATAGTTTCAAGCTTCAGACTTGACCCTTGAAGCTCAATTCCAAGCTCGACATTTGACCAAAAAATAGTTATAAGCTTCACACTTGATCCTTGACACTTAATCCACAAGTAGCACCAAACTAGATGCATGACTCATGGGACCCCTATCGAAGCCCAACAATTAAATGAAAAGGCAAAGGATAACCAACCTCTTTCAATGAGAGGTCGCAGACCCTAAACCTAACATCAAGAACACACCTCCTACAGCAGCGCTAGGACATGAGTATCAATTCAATGATTGTGCCTTCTAGAGAATTGGCCTCAAGAACCAATCTCAAGGAAAAGAGGTATGGCTGAAGCCTTACTTTTATTTGTATTCAAAAGAAAATAAAGTTATGGCAGAAAAAGAAATTTTCATTGAAGAATGCAAGTGGGAGAAGCCCCTGTTACATAGAAAATCAAAAAACTAGTGGTTACAAAATTCACCCAACAAACAGAGTCATTTAATGACTTAGGTTGCATCACTGAGATGAATAGGACTTTTCAGGGGCATAAGCTCTTCACCCTTTGGTGAAGCAATGACAATAGGAAAACAAGGTACCTCGGACCTAGAAGCCTAGTCTGTAAGACTAAGAGGGTCAAATGAACAGGAAACCAAAAACTAGCAGTGGGAAAAAAAAAGGAGGTGAATTAGGACTAATAAACGTAATAACCACTTTTGAAATTTAAAAATTTAAAAATTCAATTCACAAATCAATATATAAAATCAAAAGTTCACAAGTAAAAAATCAAAACAAGAGTGTTTATAAAGTAAATAATAAAAGTAAAGAGCGCATTGCAATTTTTACATATTTCAGCGACCAACTATACCTACTCCTTAATCCTTACCTCAATCTTGAGGACTTGAACCCTCCATTAGAGTCATCACTTTGTAAGTAAAGCCACTCCCTTACAACTTTGCTTCCAACCGAATGAATATCCACTCTAATCCGGAGCCTTAATTCTCTTACACTCCTAATAATTTAGAAGTGTTTACAATTGTAAAAGAGATGAAAAATTTTACCCAAATCTCACTACAAGACCTCTCAAAGGAATATAAGGATTTTTGAAGATTTGAATTTTGAAAAGCAAAATTTAGAGTACTTGGAGGCTAGTGGGAGCTTGTGTTCTCAAACAAACATTACTCAAGATGTGTAAGAAATTCTCTATTGAACAAACCTAAGCCCTTAAATATTTATTGGAAGAAAACTAGCCGTTACTAGTCATTCTCTGCCATGTTCAAGCATCCTAATTATAAACTTTGGGCATTCAAAATATTCCAATGATTAAATTCAACTAATTGTTACAACTGATGGTACAAATTTGAATGTCTAGGCATCCAAACAAATAAAGTTTGTATAATTAAAACCAATACCGGATGACTGAAGGTAGAAAGCTGAGATCCTTGAAGTTATAACTTCTGATCTTCAATCATTCGAACCAGATGTTTGGGGGTCTGAAATTATCAATAATTCCAAGGTTATTTCTATCATATTTGAACATCCAAATGTTGAAGTTTGAGTGTCAAAAGTTGATAGAAAAATACCTTAATTGGTTTACTACAACACCAGTCCCCATTTATATCAACTCATAATTAATCTTGAATAAAAGTGATATGCTGGTGAAAATATTTCAAGATGAATTTAAGTGTTACTCAAAACTCTAAATTAAGAATTCAAAGTGCAAATCTTCAACTAAACAAAAAAAAAAATTTAACCTAATGAGCCAACTTGATCTCTTGAGTTTTTTTCAAGTCATCTTTAATTCTTCAAGTTATGTTTGTTGACCTACCATCATACCTCATCATTAATATTATCTTTATGATTATTTATGCTTGAGACTTCCGAGCAGGCTTGGTCTTCATTTTGAACTCAACTTAACTACTAACTACACATACTCAAAATATAATTAAATACAAAGTTTGTCTATCATCAAAAGTACAAAAGATAATAATCTTCCCCTCTTTGATGATAATAGACCCTCACAAGTATAAAATAAATAAACTAATTGATTAAAGAAATTTTTGCATTTTAAGTAATTTAACAATATACCCCTATTTGAAATAGATGAAAAACCATGTCTATTTTGTTACACACCAGTTACACCACACCACCACACACCCAAACACACCCCGCTCCTCCTCGCACCCCCCCTCCCCCCTGCCCCCCTCTTTCTCTCCTCCTCCTCGACATTAATAAAAAGGGTGAAAGATAAACAAAGTACAATATAGAAAATATGCATAGGGTGATAGCATAGTAAGGACAAGAAAATGAGCATTCATATTCATGTGCACAAATGATGCCACAAGTGAGATAAAGAAAACTAAAATGATACCAATAAAATCAACAATATAACATAAAGTTCGACATCCACATAAATTCAATATAAATAGATCCATACGAGATAAAATCAACCATAAACATAAACAAAGCACCAAAATACAAAGTCAAGACACCAAATCTCAAACATCCACAAACCATCATTAAAACACAAGTACTAGTCAAAATCATATTAGGGCAAAAAAAGAAGACATAGAAGCTCTAAGTGCTTGGCCGCTGCCTAAACTAGTTCAACATCCTTTTGAGGTAGTCCAAACGCTCAACAATCTACTAAGTCCCCATAGTAGCTATCCCCTCAAGTCTAATCAATCTCTCAGTCAATTTATCCAGCCACTAATCAATGGATTGATGTGAAGATTTAACATCCTCAGTATCAATAGCAACTCTAGCATCAACAATGTTCCAATAGTGCCAGCGGTAGCGAGGGCAACCTCTTGAGCTCAACCTGCTACCAAAGAACTGAAGTTGAGAGCACAAAATACATATCAGAGTTTAGGCACCCGAACTATCCTAGTCAGATATCCAAACTTGACAAACAAAGAGAAAATTTTACAAAATAAAGTTTGCCAATCAATTTTTAAAACACTAAAACAAATCAAGTTGTACAACTCCAATGTCATTTCAATTCAAGAAAAACCATATTTCATCCAAAGATTTTATGAAAATGTTCATAAGTTGACAATCGGCTTTGATAAAAATCAATGAAATATTCTATCTAGAAATGTATGTAATCACGAATAAAATGATATCAAATATCAATACGTTTTTTAAAAAAAATATAGTACTAAATTTTTGGATAAAATAACATTGTCACAATAAATTGGTATATTTGAAAACTCATAATCGAAATCTTTAAGATTTTGGTATATTTAAAGGATTTGGGAGTAACGACACCCCACGACCACATATTCGGCCTCAGTGGTAGAATGACCTACTAAATTTTGTTTCTTGGAACCTCATAATATTAGATTTTTTTCAAAAAATTAGCATATGTCACTTGTGCTCTTTTATCCACACAACAACCCACATAATCTACATCACAAAAACTAACCAAATCAAAGTAATCAAACCTAAAACACCATAAATTTAGATTTATTGTGTACTTAAGATATGAAGTATATATTTCACAATAAGAAAATGAGATTTCCTAGGTAAAATTTAAAATCTAACATATAAATAAACACTAAATATTATATTGAATTTACTTATCTTAAGATATAATAAATATTTAATCATACAAGGATATCGCTTTTCATCAACCTTTTTGTCATGTCATTTTATCCAACTTGGTTGAAAAGTTTATTGGAGTTCCTATTGTCTTAATTTTATCCATATTAAACTTCTTGAGTAGTTCTTTGGCATATTAAATTGATTGATGAAGATCTAGTCCTTTAATTATTCCACTTGAAATTCAATAAAAAAATTTAGTTCTCCAATCATCTTCATCTTGAACTCCTCCTTTATAGTATTTGCAAACATTTCATACAAATTCTCATTAGTAGTATAAAAAATAATATCAATATAGATTTGTATTACCAAGATATAATTTTTTGTTTTTAATAAAAATAATGTGGTGTTTATATAATATCTTTGAAAACCCATTGAAATCAAGAAAAAAATTTAAGTGTTTATTCAGTTACAAAAAACTATTCCAATTTTTTGACAAATATCTCTACAAAGACAAAAAAATTAGAGATATTATTAAAAAATAATTTTTTTCCAATTTGAAAAAATTAAGAACTATTTTTCTATTTTCTAAAATTGTATTAGATTTTGAAAAATATTTTAAAATTTTTTTTCTGAAATTTTCTATATAACTTTTCTTCAAAAAACATACATTTCTCCAGGTTTCACATTTTTTTGAACTCTTTGAATATCGTTGTTATCTTTTATTATTATTTGATATTTTATCCACATTTGACTTTTTATTTCTTCCCTCGGTTGCATGTCTTTCTTTTACCTCAAGTGTTTCTTCTTTATTTTGTTGAGATCTATAATCATCTTCATCGTTTTCAGGCATTCTCTTGTACTTAGTGAAATTTGTATCTCTTAAAACTGTTAATTACCAATGGGATAAAGAGAAAGATCTTGAAGAATAACTTATAGATAAGATCCACAAGTTTTACTAAAAAACAATTTCTTATTTAATTGAAATAAACACATTCTCAGTTTTTTTAGAGTTTTTAGTATAAATGAAAACATAAAAATAGAGATGAAAATTGGAGATGAAAAGCAAAAAAAAATTTCTCTAACTGAACAAATCCTAATTTTTCATACCAAACTTTTAGAACTTACTTTAAACTATGCAAAATCTTTCTCAATCTAAGAACATGATTTAGAATATCCAAATTTTCAAACCCGGAAGGTTATTTAACATAGATTTCCTCCAATTAAACATCATTCATAAACATACTTTTCATATCGATTTGAGAGAGTCCAAATCTTTTAAAATATGCAAATGCAAGCAAAATTCAAATAGATTTCAAATGAGTTATGAATATAAAAATTTCATCAAAATCAAGTTTTTTTATTTGATTAAAATCTTAGGCCACTAATATATCCTTGTTTTGAACCATAACACATTTTTTGTCTACCATATTACTATAGACCCATTTAGTTCCAACTATTAGGTAGTTATTTGGTCTTAAAATAATTCCAAACTTAATTTCACTCAAATTAATTTAGTTATTTTTGTATCGTAAGAACCCAATAGTATCATTTTGACCTTCATCAAGGTCTTTGGGCTCAGCTTGAGAAAAAAATTGATATTATGAACATTATACTCAATAGCATGTCTAGTTTTTATCGCTTGATCAACATTACTAATAATTTAAGTCTCCAATGAGTCTTCTTGAATTTTCATACCATGGAAAGTTTTTTATTTCCATTTTATTTTTCTTGTTGGTCCCCTTTATCTTCATCATTCTTTTCTTTTGGATCTTTACTTGACTTACCCTCTTTTCTCTTTCTTTAAGTTGCATCTCGTTCATTTTCATGGACATATCTACATCATCATCAATTTTTTTTCTCTAATAAAAGATTAATTTCATCAAATATAATATTTATCGATTCTTCAACAACCATAAAAAACTTGTAAAGACTATATGCTTCTGAAATAGTAAAATAGCCAAAAAAAATTATGTTCAACTTTTTTTGAATCAAATTTAGGTAAATAATCTTTTGTATTAAGTATAAAATATTTACAATCAATATTTAGTTTTTTCCCATTCCATAATTTAAATGAAATTTTTTCAGAAATTGAACAAATAGAAACTCGATTCAAGATATAATAAGTCATGTTAACGGTCTCCACCCAAAAATACTTGAGTAAGGAGTACTCGTTAAGTATTACCTTTATCATCTCTTGAAAAGATCTAGTTTTCCTCTCAACAACTCCATTTTTTTGTACAATGTGTGGAGACAAAAAACTATACTCAATGTCATTTTCGATACAATAGATTTCAAAAGAATAATTTTCAAATTCGCCGCCATGATCACTACGAATTTTAAAAATCATATAACTTTTTTGATTTTACATCTATTTTACAAAATCCAATAAATACATCAAATGAATCATTTTTATAAGAAAGAAACAAAACCCATAAACATTTAGAGTAATAATCAACAATAACAAAAACATAATTTTTACCTCCTAGGCTTATAGTCCTAATAGGTTTAAACAAATCTAGATGAAAAAGATGGAGTGGTCTTTTAGAAGTTACCATAATTGTGGACTTGTGGGAGACCTTCACTTGGTTTTCCATTTGCCATACATCACATATAAAATCCTTGATAAACTTGTCCTTGCATAGACCTCTCATTACCTCCTTCCAATTGACTCTGGTTAGGGTATCTATGCTAGCATGCCCAAATCCTCTATACCAAAGTCACTTGTTATCATCTTAAGATACAAAATACTCTTTTATTTTCAAGTCATATTGGTCAATAGTATAAATATTATTATTACAATAACCAATAAAAGAGTACTACATCATTAATATCATATCTAACAAAGCAAAGTTTAGATTTAAATAAGACGTGAAATCCTTTATCGCATAGTTGACTAATGAAGAGCAAATTGTACTTAAGTCCTTTTACAAAAATAACATTTTTAATTAAAAATAAACTATAAAAATATTATCAATACGTATAATTTTATCTCTACCATTATCTTCAAATATCATGTGTCCTCCATTCTTTTCTTTTAACTCTACAAACATAGACAAATTTTTCATCATGTATCTTAAGCAACTACTATCTAGAAATTATTTTTCTCCTTTATCCTTGGAGTGGAAGCATAGCTAAAATAATAAAGAATATTGTGATGAAATCCACTTTAAGTATGGTCCACAAGGTTAGAGAGTAAAATAATAAAAAAAATCGAGAATGCAATATAAAATAAACTAATTTAAAGAAGAAATCCTAACTTTTTGAATTAACTAGAAAATAACCATAATAATGTAGCAAGTTAAAGCGCATTGGTCATTTCTAATTAACTCAAGCTTCTCAAGTGGAAGATGTTTTAGGAACCCAAACTAATTTAGATTTCTTGATTTTTAGATTCATTCCCTTGAGTACCCAAATTTGTTTAAAAGATTTATTTGATAAATAGTGCAGACATGTCTACTTTGACTACAATAACTATATTTTTGTTTTAAAAATTTTGAACTTGAATTTTCTACAAATGTAGGCTTGGTTCCTTTTGATCTAAAAGAGGAGATAAAGCCAAATCTATATTTACTTAAGATATTTCTTTGATTTTTCAAAATTATATTTAAAATAGAATTGCTAATAAAAAAATTTTAAGCATGTTTTTTAAATCCAAATTTTTATTTTGAAATTTGTCAATACTAGTCTTATAACCACAAGAGATCCTATATGATTTTAAAGCATAATTTTCCTTTTCAATGTATTCCAAATCCTTCTTTTAATCACAAGAATAGTACATAATTTTAAAGTGTCAAACTCATTTTCAAATTAAAGTAATTTATTTTTCAAAAAATACTTATGAGATAATTTCTTATTTCTAACATATAAGTTCTCAGATGTTTCTTCTAATTCTTTAAAAGTTAAGTCACATACCTTATTCTCATAGGCCATGAGACATAAATTTGTCACTTCTTCATCGAATGATGTATCTCCATTATTAGCCTCTAATTCATCTCATGTAGCTATCATAACTTTCTTCTTCTTCCCCTTGAACTTCTCTAATTAGGGATTGAAAGGATAATTCGTCTTTGTATGTTAGGATTTTTTGCATTTAAAACAAATGGGCATATTTTCATCTTTATCTATGATGGTAGCCTTTTTGTTTCTCATTGGTCTCCATTGCATATGTTTCTTTTGTAAAAACTTCTTAAATTTTCTTGTAAGGAAAGTCATTTCTTCATCACTATTTTCTTCATTCTGCTCGCTTAACTTTTTAGCCTCCAACGCTATGATTTTCTTCCTTTTGTCTTCTTCTTGCTCTTGACTCTGATCTTTCAAGATCATCTTATGTATAATGAGTGACACGAAAAAGCTCTTCAAATGATAGCTTGTTGAGATTCTTTGCTTCTTGTGTCGTAGTCACTTTTGGATTCCAGAAAAACATCTCACAATTTTTCTTACTATCTCATTATTAGTATATATTTTACAAATAATTTCAAAGTATTTATAATATTGATAAAATGTGTAAACATTTCAATAATCAACTTATTTGATTTCATCCAAAAAAAACTTATATTGCCTAACAAGTATATTAATTTTAAACTCCCTTACTTGTCTTGTTTCCTCATTGGTGAATTTAAGACAGTGCCAAATATAATAAATCGTGTTATAAATGTTAATTTGGTTAAACTCATTCAGATTAAGAACACAATACAAAATATTCATAACTTTTACGTTTAAAGAATCATTTTTTTATTCAAATCATTTCATTTTCCTCTAGACTTGGGGACTCTCACACCATTAATTATTTTAGTAGATGATATAACCCTCTTTCACAATATACCAAAGATCATAATCAATAGTTTTTATAAAAATTCTAATAGAAGACTTCCAATAATTTAAATATGTACCATTAAAAAGAGAAGAGCTTGTAATAAATTACCCCTCCTATAGAGATCGAGAAATACCAAAATTTACCATGAAAGAAAATAAAAAAACTCTAGAAATTGAACCTAAAAATAAGAACACTAAGCTCTGATGTCAATTGAAGAGCAAAAATTGACCTAAGAGTGAAGGTGAATTAAGTCTAATGAAAATGATAACTACTTTTAAGATTTAAAAACTCAATTCATAAATTAATATGCAAAATCACAAGTCCACAAGTAAGAAATCAAATCATAAATGCTTATAAACTAAATAAAAAGAGAAAAGAAAATACTACAATTTTAACATCATTGAATAACCAACTGCACTTACTCCACAACCCTTATCTTTAATCCTCTCACACCCCTAATAACCTAGGAGTGTTTATAATTATAGGAGGTTTGCTCAAATCTCGCAATAAGACCTCTTAAAGGAGTATAAGGGTTTGAAAGATTTGAAATTTGAATAGCAAAATTAAAAGCACTCAGAGACTAATAGGCTAGTGTGAGTTTATGTTCTCAAAAAAATATTGCTCAAGATGTGCAAAAAATTTTCTATTGAACAAGTCCCAAGCTCTTAAATATCCATTAAGAAGAGAACTAGTCATTACTAGTCATTCTCTGTCATGTTCAAACATTCGGATTATAAGGTTTAGGCATGTAAAACATTCCACCGATCAAATTCAACTAATAGTTGCAACTGATGTCACGGGTTCAAATGTCTGATCATCAAATTTGGATATGTGAACAAGTAAGATTTGGGCAACTGAAATCTATACCGAATGACTGAAGCTAGAAATTTGAGATACTTTAAGTTACAACTTCTAATATTTGGTCATCTGAACAAAAGATTCAGGCATCTAAAACTATTGGTAATTCCTAAGTTATTTTTTTCATATTCAGACATTCAAACACTAAAGTTTGGGGATCTGAAGTTGACAAAAAAAAAACTTTAACTAGTTCACTGCAACTCTAATTCTCATTTAATATCAACTCATAATTGATATTGGATAAAGGTAATAGGCCGATGAAGACTTTTTAAGATGAATTTAAGTGTTAACCAAAACTCTAAACTAAAAATTCAAAGTGTAAATCTTCAAACTCAACAAAGATAAGAAAAATCTAAATCTAATTATGCGACTTGATCTCTTGAAATTTTTTCAAGTCATTTTTAATTCTTCAAGTTCTGTCCGTTGATATATCATTATACCTCATCTTTAACATTATCTTTCTAACCATATACACTTGAGGCTTTTTAATTAAATTTAATTTTCATTTTGAGTTCAGGTACACATACTCAAGATATAATTAAATATAAAATTTATTTATTATCAAAATTACAAAAAACAATAGAATACCAAGGGAAATTACAAGAGTCAAAATAATAGAAACGACAATAATCCTCGAACAAATCGGAGTCGATCGCCTGTAAGAACAACTCCTTAAATGCTTCAAACCCAAGTCCCTTCAACCCTTCAGAAGTGTCGTACCTATAGTACAAGAAGGGGCCTAAACAGGCTCAACCTATATGGGCTTGATCCCTTTCGAGGTAGGCTTACATGGGCTATAAGCCGGCCAAGATCCGTTAAAGCCCATTTATTTTTGTATTAAGTCTGTTAAGAATTTGGTCCGTCAAATTTAAACTAAGTCTATTACGAGCCTAACCCGCCTATTTAAACCTGTTTAAAATGAAACCTATTTAATTTAGGACTTGGGAAGGATGAATTATTATTTATGATTTTATTTTCGTAGGTTAACTTATTTAGGACTTCTACCAACTCAATTAATGGGTTCAAGCTAAATTGTATTCAGTTTAGGATATGAAAAGGTAGAAACTTACTCAAATAGGATTTCTGATATTTGTATAAATAGATCTTCAGTCCTATGGACGGGAGGATTATTTTTATTCTCAATAAAGTTCTACTTTAATGAATTTTCTCTTTTTTTTGTACATTTAAGGAGTTTTTAATAGAGGCATCAATATTTTTTTCGTCTACCACACTTGTTGTTACGTCAGATATTGAGAAGAAAGTCGAATTTGCTAAGGGCCAAACTTTGTTCTTTGAGGTGAAGATAAAAGAGGCGAAAAAGGCCCGTGATTGAGCTTTGGCTAAGATTGGCACTCCTGAAAGGGAGACGGTGGCAGAGTTCAAAAGATTAAATGAGTACTAAGATGAGTTTACTAACGAAACTACAAATCAATTGTCTGACAAATAATTATATTTAAGTGTCGATGGGTCTACGAACCGTTGAACTTACGGGCTGAACCTGCTACAGATCAATTTGGGGGCCCATTGGAGTCATGGACTGAAACAACTCACTAACAATCAATTTGGACTCTTCCAATTAAATCGGATGGGTCTTCATGGGAGCCTGAATTATCTTGAAGCAGATTGTTAAAATCTGGTTGGGAGCCTGTTAGAGCTCATCATAGCTCGTTACTTCTTTCTCCCCACCACCTCCTCCCCTCCCTGCCCTTTTTCCATCTCGCCCTCATTCTCTGTTGTATGCATCTCTTCCACCACTCCTTCCCCCTCCTCGACCTCTCTTTCTGCCGTCACTCCTCTCACCTTACCCTGAAATCCCTCACCATCCTCCTCTCCAAGCTCGCAAAATTTCAATCTTTCGCCGAAATCATGCTCACATTCAACAGAATGGAGCACATATGATCCCTCACCAACAGGGGTTTCAGCTTCACCGAGTTCAATGCGCTTCTCAAAGCCTCAGCGATGAAAATGGCGAACGGTGAACATGCACGCTGCTTTCTGGCTTCAAGGGGTCCCGTGACATCACAACCATGGAGATGTTCGCAAATGCTGGAAACCATGACCACTCTGGTCCATGGTGCCGACATCGTGCAGGACCCCTTTTCTGCATGCGAGTTGTTCGACGAAATGCTCTACTGAGTGTTTTTTTGAGAGGCAAGATATGAAGTATGCAGAAAAGTTGATGAATGAGATAGAGGAGAAGGGGATCGGTCTTAACGACGCGAGCCACTACGTGATGTGCTGGGCATTAAAGCAACTTCGTGACACGAGGGCGTGGACCAGCTCTGCTAGAGAATGATTGCGAATGGGTTTGTTCCCAAGGTGAGGACTGTAGTAATGCTGATGAAGTTCTTCTAAGAAGTCAGGCAGCTGGAGTCGGGTTTGAAGTTGTGAAACTACATGGTGGACAAGGGATGCTACTGTAAGAAATTCAGGAAACATGCCATTGATAATTCAGAAATATTCATGTCAGATCTTTGAGAAAAATGAAGAACACGGAAGCGTGCCTGATTTCATTGGATAGATTTAAAGAAGTCTGAAACCCGATCAAGTCCACTGCGCTCCGGCTGCGAAGAAGGCGAAGTCACCGGAGGCGGTGCTTAGGGAGAAGATGGCGGCGCTGGAGGAGTTAGGTTTTGGGAGGAGGTCTTCTGACTGTTTGGAATTTGATGACTGATGGATGTCCAGGGTTTCTCAATCCTTTTCCTTTATATACTAAATTCCACAGTCAGGGACCACACCCATAAATCTTAATGGGTTAACCATACCCATAAATCTTAATGGGTTAATTGTTAATTAGTCCATCAATAATTAACAATTAAACCCCAGGAATTCTACACATTTACAATTCAGCCACCACACTTATATTTTAGATGACAAAGACCCTAAATTAAATAGATCACCTCAATTGGGTCCTTATACCATATAATAGAAATATATACACAATAATTTCATGCAATACATGTACGTCTACATGTCCTTATGCATAAATGTACATGATTTATAGTCCAAATTCTAACAATCTCCCACTTGGACTATATATAACCATGTACATATAACTTCTATTGCATATACATCTCTACATCTTTAATGTGTACACAACTAGAAAAGTCATCTAAACCGATTCCGTCCATTAGTCTCACTAACACAAGGACTAAAGAGGCAGTCGTTGCTATTGTTTGCAACTAAACCCACATTAATCTCATGCATCAATTTAACTAAATGACATAAATCAAGTGTGGATGTGTAGCATGGAAATTACATGTAATGTGATCTGCACATGCCTATTTCCAACTGGTCCAACTTTAACCAAATGACATCAAAATTCAGAGTAAACAATGAAAACTGAAAATAACTGAATAATTTATTAATGTCATGACATTAAGTACAGTACCAAGCATAAATAAAAACACAAACTCCCACTAAATCAAATGGCATCAAATGCAACAACACCCATATTTGTAACATGATCATGAAAGGCCTTGGGTGCTAATGCCTTAGTGAGCGGATCTGCAATCATAGAGTTTGTTCCCACATGCTCAATACTAATTAACCCACTCTGAATTCTTTCCTTCACAACAAGGAACTTAATATCTATATGCTTAGATTTTGAAGAGCTCCTGTTGTTATTTGAGTACAAGACTGCTGCTCTACTGTCACAGTGCAACTTAAGTGGCCTTTCAATACCATTAACTATTTGCAGTCCTGAAACAAAGTTTCGCAGCCACATAGCTTGATTAGATGCCTCATGACAAGCTACAAATTCAGCCTCCATAGTGGAAGATGCAACGAGTGTTTGTTTGACACTCTTCCATGAAACTGCACCTCCAGCTAGCAGAAAAAGATAGCCAGATGTCGATTTACGACTGTCTTGGCATCCAGCAAAATCGGAATCAGAAAACCCAATGATGTCAAGTCTATCCGACTTCCCATATGTGAGCATTAAATCCTTTGTGCTTTGTAAGTATCTGAAGACTCTTTTGGCTGCTACCCAATGTTCTCTTCCTGGATTAGCTTGATATCTACCAAGCATTCCAACAATATATGCGAGGTCCGGACGAGTGCAAACCTGCGCATACATAAAGCTCCCTACCGCTGATGCGTAAGGAATATTTTCCATAAACTTGGAATCAATATCAGTTTTGGGACACTGGTTCAAACTAAATTTATCTCCTTTAGATACGGGGGTATCATGTGGCCTGCAATTTTGCATGCTAAATCGTTTTAATAGACTTTCGATGTAACCCTTCTGTGATAATCCTAAAACTCCTCGTGAACGATCACGATGAATTTGGATCCCTAATACGAAGGATGCTTCACCAAGATCTTTCATTTTAAATTGTTCCGAAAGAAATTTCTTGGTTTCTCGAAGCAGTTCTACATCACTACTAGCAAGCAAAATATCATCCACATATAAGATTAAGAAAATAAATCTACTCCCACTGAACTTATGGTATACACAATATTCAACAGGGTTCACTTTAAACCCAAATGAGAGAACAACCTGATGAAACTTTTGATACCATTGACGGGAAGCTTGCTTAAGCCCATAGATGGATTTCTTAAGTTTACAAACCAATTGGCTAGATTCGTTGGAATCCAACCCCTCCGGTTGTAACATATAAATTGTTTCCTCAATGTCTCCATTAAGAAAAGCGGTCTTTACATCCATCTGATGTAACTCAAGATCAAAATGCGCTACAAGTGCCATGATGATCCTAAAAGAGTCTTTCGAAGAAACTGGAGAGAAAGTCTCTTTATAGTCAATGTCTTCCTTTTGGATGAATCCTTTGGCGACAAGACGAGCTTTATATCTTTCTACATTACCTCGTGAATCCCTTTTGATTTTAAAAATCCATTTACAACCAATAGGTTTCACACCTTCAGGCAATGAAACAAGATCCCAAACGTCATTGTCTTTCATGGCTTGAATTTCCTCACCCATGGCATTAATCCACTTTTGAGAGTTGGAACCATTGACTGCTTCATGGAAGGTGAGTGGATCCTCTCCCTCTAAGCCAATGTTATTCTCATGTTCCTGAAGAAAAACAACATAATCATCTGAAATTGCTTTTCTCCTTTCTCTAGTGGATCTTCTTAAAGGCACAGGCTCTTCTTGAATTTGAGTATGTTGAGTTTGATCCACATTTTCCTCATGAATAATGGTTTGAGGAATAACTGGATGATCTTGATGAGTTGGAAGTTCAGCATTGTCTTGGATTTGTACCGGATGTTGTTGAATCATGTTAGGAATGAAAGCTTGATCATGATCAACAACTACTGTAGGAAAAGGAATATTTTCCAACTCCTCCTCAAACACAAAACCTTTAACATTATCTTCCCCCCCAAACTCAACATCCTCAAAGAACCGAGCATTTCCCGTCTCAAAAAATGTTCTTGTTTTAGGATCGTAGAATTTAAATCCCCGTGATCTTTCAGCATATCCTACAAAATAACTACTAACAGTTCTTGCATCCAGTTTCTTTTCATTTGGCTTATAAGGCCTTGCTTCAGCTGGACATCCCCAAACTTGTAAGTGCTTTAAGACAGGTTTCTTACCCGTCCATAACTCATAAGGGGTTTTGTTAGCAGCTTTTGTAGGAACTCTATTGAGAATATACATTGCGGTCTTTAATGCATCTCCCCATAGTGAGTGAGGTAAAGTTGTACGACAAATCATACTTCGTACCATATCCTTAAGGGTTCTATTTCGTCTCTCAGCTACACCATTCATGTTCGAAGAACCCGGCATGGTGTATTGAGGAACGATCCCACACTCACTAAGAAATCTAGCAAATGGACCTGGACGTTATTCACCTGATCCGTCGTACCTTCCGTAGTATTCACCACCACGATCAGATCTTATAGCCTTAATTGATATACCATGTTGGTTTACAACTTCGGCTTTGAACAACTTAAAAACATCCAATGCTTGTGATTTCTCATGAATTAAATATAGGTAGCCATATCGAGAGTAATCATCTATGAATGTGATAAAATATTATTGACGATTCCAAGAAGCTGTAGGGAACGGTCCATAAATATCTGTATGTATCAAGTCTAAGACTTCCTTAGCTCTCTCAGCTCCTACTTTGCTCTTATTTGTAGTTTTTCCCTTTATACACTCAACACAAATATTATGATATGAATCATCAAATTTTTCAAGAATTCCTTCTGACACAAGTCTGTCAATTCTCCTTTTAGAGATATGACCCAAACGCTTATGCCATAATTTAAAGGAATTTTCATTTGAAAATTTGCGTTTAGTGCCTTTTGTTTCAGTATTATGGGACTCACTGTATGAACTTTCTATATGAGCAAATAAATGTTGTCATTATCAGTTAAATGACTGGTTCCAAACAACACAGAATTAAAATAGATATCGCATTTTCTATTACCAAATGAACAAACAAATCCTTCTTTGTCCAAAATAGAAATTGATATCAAATTCCGTCTAAAAGACGGTACAATAAATGTGTTATTTAATTCTAAATAAAAACCAGTACGTAATAACAACTGAAAAGTCCCAATGCCCACAACTTCAACCCCTTTTCCAGCCCCCATATAGATGTACTTCTCGTCATCATTTGGCTGTCGGGAGTTCAGGCAACCCTGCATAGATATACTTATGTGAGTTGTGGTAGCCGAATCCAACCACCAAGTATATCTAGGCACTGAAACTAAATTAACTTCTGAATTAACAAGAGCAAAAGATGTACCTTTCTTCACTCGCCAAGCGTGAAATTTGGCACAATCTTTCTTAAAATGAGAAGAGTCATTGCAAAAGAAGCATTTCTTTTCCTTATGTCCCTCGGACGTATTTTTCTGCTTCTTTTGCAGTTCCTTCACCGCAACATCTTTAGTTTTTCTCTTCTTGCCTTTTCCGTAAGAAGATGATGTCAAATAAGCACTCTCGGTTTTATTGTGTTTCATCCTGTCTTCCCCTTGCACTAAATGAGAAATGAGCTCATTCATTATCCAGTTCTCCTTCTGACAATTATAGCTCACTTCAAATTGACTGAATTGCGGAGGAAGAGAAATCAACACTAAATGAATGAGCAAGTCTTCCGAAAGCTCTAATTTTAGTGTTTTTAATTTCCCTGCAAGATTAAACATTTCGAGAATATACTCCCTTATGTTCCCGTTACCCTTGTACCTCATGGAAACAAGTTTTCTTAAGACCGTACTTGTTTTCGCCTTATCGCTTTTCATATAGCGCTTTTCAAGGGTTTCAAGGAACCTTTTAGCATCAGTCTCCTCAGACATAGTGTCCAAAAATGTCTCTGGGATAGTATTTTTCATTATCATAAAACTCAAGCGGTTAGACCGTTTCCACCTCTCAAAAGCTTTCCTAAGAGGTGCAGGACGTGGCTCCCTCAATGCTAGGTCAAGTTCCATACATCCCAAGACTATAGTTACCTTATTTTTTCAAGTTTTAAAATTGCTCCCATTGAGCACTGGAATGCCATTGATATTGGCAGTGACAGCAGAAGCATTTACAAAGTCAACTGAAAGAGAACAAAAATTCAAAACACAATCTGCTCACAAAAAGAGATTAAATCTCATCTCAAGATACCTAGCACAACATTGAAATTAAGTCTTTGGACAAAATTCAATTTGTAAGTGGTACTCTTGGTGTGGCAATCAAATATTGACAATAAAGTCCTGTCAAATAATAAGCCTTTCTTTGGACCGACTTATTACCCACATGGATAAAACCAAATAATTGTCACATATTTATTACCACAAATATGCTTTAATTTCGGCCAAATAATAACCTTCCTTTGGGCCGGTTATTACCCGCATGAAACTTCAAGCATGTAATGCCTGCTTTAATTTCGGCCAAATAATAACCTTCCTTTGGGCCGGTTATTACCCGCATGAAACTTCAAGCATGTAATGCCTGCTTTAATTTCGGCCAAATAATAACCTTCTTTTGGGCCGGTTATTACCCGCATGAAACTTCAAGCATGTAATGCCTTCCTAATATTTTTTTTTTAGTTTAATTCAATCTACACAATAGAGGTTACTTTGGCAACATATTGCTTGAACCAAATTAAATTAAAAATATTAGTAACTGAATCCATCATTTGAATTAAACCAAAACCATAATCAACTTAAACTAAACTTAAACCAAAACCAACTTTAAATTAAACTAAAACCAAAACTAATCATCTTCTCCATCCTCAAACCCTAATCCGCTGTTTCTACTGCAACCGCCGCCGCCGCCAGGCCGCCGCGCTGCCACGCCGTCACGCCGTCCGGCCTCGTCAACCCATGCCGTCGGACCGAAGCAGGCGCCGCCGCAGCCCGAGCAGCCTGCGCAGCAGCATGCCAGTGGACCCGCACGCCGCCGCAGCCCGAGCCGCCTGCGCAGCAGCATGCCAGCAGACCCCGGCCTACGCGGTCGTGCGCACGCCACCGGCCGCTCCCGACGGGTCCGTGCTGCCTGCGCACGACGCCCGCTCGCATCAGCGCCGCACACTGCCGACCTCGCATATATTGTTGGAATGCTTGGTAGATATCAAGCTAATCCAGGAAGAGAACATTGGGTAGCAGCCAAAAGAGTCTTCAGATACTTACAAAGCACAAAGGATTTAATGCTCACATATGGGAAGTCGGATAGACTTGACATCATTGGGTTTTCTGATTCCGATTTTGCTGGATGCCAAGACAGTCGTAAATCGACATCTGGCTATCTTTTTCTGCTAGCTGGAGGTGCAGTTTCATGGAAGAGTGTCAAACAAACACTCGTTGCATCTTCCACTATGGAGGCTGAATTTGTAGCTTGTCATGAGGCATCTAATCAAGCTATGTGGCTGCGAAACTTTGTTTCAGGACTGCAAATAGTTAATGGTATTGAAAGGCCACTTAAGTTGCACTGTGACAGTAGAGCAGCAGTCTTGTACTCAAATAACAACAGGAGCTCTTCAAAATCTAAGCATATAGATATTAAGTTCCTTGTTGTGAAGGAAAGAATTCAGAGTGGGTTCATTAGTATTGAGCATGTGGGAACAAACTCTATGATTGCAGATCCGCTCACTAAGGCATTAGCACCCAAGGCCTTTCATGATCATGTTACAAATATGGGTGTTGTTGCATTTGATGCCATTTGATTTAGTGGGAGTTTGTGTTTTTATTTATGCTTGGTACTGTACTTAATGTCATGACATTAATAAATTATTCAGTTATTTTCAGTTTTCATTGTTTACTCTGAATTTTGATGTCATTTGGTTAAAGTTGGACCAGTTGGAAATAGGCATGTGCAGATCACATTACATGTAATTTCCATGCTACACATCCACACTTGATTTATGTCATTTAGTTAAATTGATGCATGAGATTAATGTGGGTTTAGTTGCAAACAATAGCAACGACTGCCTCTTTAGTCCTTGTGTTAGTGAGACTAATGGACGGAATCGGTTTAGATGACTTTTCTAGTTGTGTACACATTAAAGATGTAGAGATGTATATGCAATAGAAGTTATATGTACATGGTTATATATAGTCCAAGTGGGAGATTGTTAGAATTTGGACTATAAATCATGTACATTTATGCATAAGGACATGTAGACGTACATGTATTGCATGAAATTATTGTGTATATATTTCTATTATATGGTATAAGGACCCAATTGAGGTGATCTATTTAATTTAGGGTCTTTGTCATCTAAAATACAAGTGTGGTGGCTAAATTGTAAATGTGTAGAATTCCTGGGGTTTAATTGTTAATTATTGATGGACTAATTAACAATTAACCCATTAAGATTTATGGGTATGGTTAACCCATTAAGATTTATGGGTGTGGTCCCTGACTGTGGAATTTAGTATATAAAGGAAAAGGGATTGAGAAACCCTGGACATCCATCAGTCATCAAATTCCAAACAGTCAGAAGACCTCCTCCCAAAACCTAACTCCTCCAGCGCCGCCATCTTCTCCCTAAGCACCGCCTCCGGTGACTTCGCCTTCTTCGCAGCCGGAGCGCAGTGGACTTGATCGGGTTTCAGACTTCTTTAAATCTATCCAATGAAATCAGGCACGCTTCCGTGTTCTTCATTTTTCTCAAAGATCTGACATGAATATTTCTGAATTATCAATGGCATGTTTCCTGAATTTCTTACAGTAGCATCCCTTGTCCACCATGTAGTTTCACAACTTCAAACCCGACTCCAGCTGCCTGACTTCTTAGAAGAACTTCATCAGCATTACTACAGTCCTCACCTTGGGAACAAACCCATTCGCAATCATTCTCTAGCAGAGCTGGTCCACGCCCTCGTGTCACGAAGTTGCTTTAATGCCCAGCACATCACGTAGTGGCTCGCGTCGTTAAGACCGATCCCCTTCTCCTCTATCTCATTCATCAACTTTTCTGCATACTTCATATCTTGCCTCTCAAAAAAACACTCAGTAGAGCATTTCGTCGAACAACTCGCATGCAGAAAAGGGGTCCTGCACGATGTCGGCACCATGGACCAGAGTGGTCATGGTTTCCAGCATTTGCGAACATCTCCATGGTTGTGATGTCACGGGACCCCTTGAAGCCAGAAAGCAGCGTGCATGTTCACCGTTCGCCATTTTCATCGCTGAGGCTTTGAGAAGCGCATTGAACTCGGTGAAGCTGAAACCCCTGTTGGTGAGGGATCATATGTGCTCCATTCTGTTGAATGTGAGCATGATTTCGGCGAAAGATTGAAATTTTGCGAGCTTGGAGAGGAGGATGGTGAGGGATTTCAGGGTAAGGTGAGAGGAGTGACGGCAGAAAGAGAGGTCGAGGAGGGGGAAGGAGTGGTGGAAGAGATGCATACAACAGAGAATGAGGGCGAGATGGAAAAAGGGCAGGGAGGGGAGGAGGTGGTGGGGAGAAAGAAGTAACGAGCTATGATGAGCTCTAACAGGCTCCCAACCAGATTTTAACAATCTGCTTCAAGATAATTCAGGCTCCCATGAAGACCCATCCGATTTAATTGGAAGAGTCCAAATTGATTGTTAGTGAGTTGTTTCAGTCCATGACTCCAATGGGCCCCCAAATTGATCTGTAGCAGGTTCAGCCCGTAAGTTCAACGGTTCGTAGACCCATCGACACTTAAATATAATTATTTGTCAGACAATTGATTTGTAGTTTCGTTAGTAAACTCATCTTAGTACTCATTTAATCTTTTGAACTCTGCCACCGTCTCCCTTTCAGGAGTGCCAATCTTAGCCAAAGCTCAATCACGGGCCTTTTTCGCCTCTTTTATCTTCACCTCAAAGAACAAAGTTTGGCCCTTAGCAAATTCGACTTTCTTCTCAATATCTGACGTAACAACAAGTGTGGTAGACGAAAAAAATATTGATGCCTCTATTAAAAACTCCTTAAATCTATAAAAAAAAGAGAAAATTCATTAAAGTAGAACTTTATTGATAATAAAAATAATCCTCCCATCCATAGGACTGAAGATCTATTTATACAAATATCAGAAATCCTATTTGAGTAAGTTTCTACCTTTTCATATCCTAAACTGAATACAATTTAGCTTGAACCCATTAATTGAGTTGGTAGAAGTCCTAAATAAGTTAACCTACGAAAATAAAATCATAAATAATAATTCATCCTTCCCAAGTCCTAAACTAAATAGGATTCAGCTTAAAGTTAATCTTATGTTGGTGAAATCCGAGAATAAGACCTAATTGACTCATGCTAGGAGAGACTCATGACATCATAGTGAAGAGAATTTCAATATAGGAAGATACTAAGTAAGATAAATCATAAGTAAAATAAAAGAGTGAATCATATCATTTATCATGATTCCTTGACTTCTGACTTAGTTTCTTTTGACATTTATGAACTTCCTTTGAGCGTCCTACATCAGTTTCCCCTTCTTATAAAGAACTCGTTCTCGAGTTATTTTATCGTGACTTGCAGTCCTCAAGTGCATGGTAGTCAAACAAATCTTGAATATTAAAAGTGTTTTAGATTCTCATATCTTTCGGGAGGTCGACAACATAATCATTGTCATTTATCTTTCATAGTATCTTCAGTGACCCAATTTTCTTCTGTTTTAGTTTTTTTGTAAGTTCCAGCTGGAAATCGTTTCTTTCTCAAGTGTACCATCACCAGATCTCCTTCTTAAAACTCTTTTGGATGTTTATGAATGTCCGCTTTAATTTTGTATTTGACATTTGATTCTTCTAATTTTTTTTTACCTCATTATGCACTTCAATAATTCTCTCCACCATATGGTCTACAGCTATGCTTTTTCCTGACAATTTGGGCAACACCACCAGGTCCAGCAGGTGCTTTGGGGTTCTTCCATTGATAATTTCAAATGGTGATTTTTCTGTGAACTTATTCTTCATGTTATTGAAAGCCAATTCAATTTGTGCGAGTGCATAGTCCCACTGTTTTAGTTTGTCTCTTGCAAGATACCGAATGATATTTATAAGTGTTTGATTCACCACTTCAATTTGTCCATCTGTTTGAGCATGATAAGCACTGCTAAATTATAAAGACATATCAAATCGCCTCCACAATGTATTCCAAAAGTGACTTAGAAATTTCATGCCACGATCAGAAGTGATGGTCTTTGGCACTTCATGTAGCCTTACAATCTCCTGAAAGAATGGATTAGTCACCCTTATTGCATCTGATGTCTTCTTATATGGAATGAAGTGTGTCATCTTGAAAAATTTGTCGACAATAATAAATACTGAATCAAAGCCTCGTTGAGTCCTGGGGAGACCCAAAACAAAATCCATCGATAGATCCTCCCATGGGGCATTTGGCACACGCAATGGGGTATAAAGACCAGTGTTTTGAGAGCTTCCTTTGGTTGTTTGACATACATAGCACCTGTGTACGAAGCGACCAACATCTCTCTTAAGTTGTGGCCAATAGTAGTGCTCTTCAACTAGCACAACTCTCTTATCACGCCCCAGATGTCCTGCTAGGCCATTGCTATGCAGCTCTTTCACCACCTTTTCTCTCAAGGAACACCTTGGAATGCAAAGACGAAAACGCTTAAAGAGAAAGCCTTCATGGAGATATAAATCACTTCTTTGTTCTACTTGGCACTTTCTAAACTCCTCTTTAAAATCTTCATCTTTAGCATATAATTCCTTCAAACAATCAAACCCTTCAACTTCATTACTTATAGTTACTATCAAGGCTATCCTGCGGCTTAAAGCATCCGCCACCTTATTTTTTTGTCCAGATTTATGTTTCAAAGCATAGGTATATTGCTGTAAGAATGATGACCATTGATCATGCATACGATTCAAGTCCTTCTGGCTATCAATGAATTTTAAAGCTTGGTGGTCAGTATATAGAATGAACTCTCATTGAATTAGATAGTGCTTCCAATGACGAACTGCTTGTACAACCGCATAAAATTCTATCTTATATGTTGACCACTTCTTTTGAACTTTACTCAACTTTTCGCTGTAAAAAGATACTGGTCTTCCTTCTTGGGATAGAATAGCTTCAATGCCTATGTAAGAAGCATCACAGTCTACCTTGATTAACTTCTCAAAGCTAGGCAATGTCAAAACAGGTATAGTAAATAACTTCTCCTTGATCACTTCGAAGCATTTATTAGCTTCTTGAGTCCAAGAGAACTTGCTTTGCTTCAAACACTCGGTTATTGGTGCCATAATGGAACTAAAGTTTTTGACAAACCTCTGATAGAATGTCGTCAGACCATGAAAGCTTCTAACTTTTGATACATTTATGGGTATCGACCATTCCTTAATAGCTTTAACCTTTTCTCCATCAACATGAATGCCTTTGGCACTTACCATGAATCCCAAGAATACCAAGTGGTTAGTCATAAAACTGTATTTCTTTGAATTGATGTACAACTTCTCCTTCTTCAGCACAGTAAGTATTTCTGCTAGATGCCTTTTATATTCTTTATTATGACTGTACATAAGGATATCATCAAAGTAAACAATAACAAAATGGCCAATTAAAGATTTGAGTACTTGATTCATCAATCGCATGAAGATACTTGGTGCATTTGAGAGTCCAAAAGGCATAACAAGCTACTCATAAAGTCCTTCTTTTGTTTTGAAAGCTGTTTTTCATTCATCACCGGGTCTAATTCTGATTTGATGGTATCCACTCCTCAAATCTATCTTAGAGAACACCTTTGACCCTTCCAATATATCCAACATTTCTTCTAAACGAGGAATTGGGAATCTATACTTTATCGTGATTCGGCTGATGGCTCGACTATCTACACATATCCACCAACTTCCATCTTTCTTAGGTGTCAATAAGGCTATAACTGCACATGGGCTCATGCTGATTCTGACCATTACTTTTTTGATCAACTTTTCAACCTTATTTTATAAAATTTGTGACTCCTTTGGACTCATTCTGTAGTGGGATAGATTTCGTAAACTCACTTTAAGAACAAGGTCAATGTGGTGTTGAATATCTCTCATTGGTGGTAGTTCATCAGGAAGATCATCGGACATGATTTCCTTGAATTCATCTAGGAAGGATTGCAAGCTTTTTGGAGCTTCAGTGGGCATTGTCTCCATTTCTTTCTCAATCACAAAAAATATTTGAGCTGTCTCTTTAGCCTTGTTTATAAAATTTTGCACAATCAAGAAGGAATGACCCTCTTTTTGTAAAATTTTGGATCGACATTCTTCGCCAATGGGGGTGAGGATAATTTTCTTTCCATCTTTGAGGAAGATGTAACGATTGTCTCATCCACAATGTGTAGAATCTCTATCAAATTGCCAAGGTCTGCTAAGAAGGATATGACATACATCCATTTCCATAACATCACAGGTTACCTCATCCTTATAGAATTTTTCAATGGAACAATAAATTTAACACCGTTCAGTTATCTTGGTTTTACCAACCTTTTTAATCTAGCCAATCTTGTAGGGAGAAGGATGTAATTCTATTTTCAATTAAAGTTTGTCAACCATAGTCTTGGAGATGATTTTTTCACTGCTTCCCCCATCAATAATCATGTCACGGATCTTGCCATTTACTATGCATCGAGTGCAGAAGATATTGTGATGTTGTAGATTTTCCTCGTGCTTTGGGATGTACATCAAATTATAAATTATTAAAGATGACCTTTCACAGGCTGTAGATTTTCCTCTTGCTTTGGGATTCCATCTTCATAGTTTTCTTGATCACAAGCTAAGTCATTATCTTTTAAGTCATGTAAATTATCAATCACAAAATTATCTTCAATAGCCAGGTTCACAGGCTGTCGTGCTAAACAAACATTAGAATGATATCCAAATTTTCCATAGCGATAGTACTTTAGATCAGGATTTGAACTTGGGTTCTTTACTAATATGGTGTTTCCTGATGGCCTTGTAGGTCTAGCTTCAAGACTCACTTGTGTGGGAAGTCGAGGAGGTTGTGTAGCTGCACCTCTATTAGGAATAGATTGTGCTCCTTTTGAATTCTCACCAATTGTTCTCCCCACTTGATTTTTGATGATAGGTCACTTCAATTGGGACTCCACGTGAGTTGCACTCCTCACAGCCTCATTAACCGTCCAAATAGGTTGCAAGGAATCCTATCTTGGATGGTTGTGCATAGCCCACTGATAAATCTTGCCACTTGATGAGATTCAGCCTCTGCTGGATTATTATATGCTGATAGGTGATAGAACTCCTCAGCATATGCCTTCACACCACAATTACTCTGTTGAGAATTTTGATATTGTTTAAAAAGTACCTAGTCATAATCTATGGAAAGGAATTGCTTTTCGAGAAGAGCCTTCATCCGTGGTCATGCTCGAATTAGAGCTTTATTTTGGTGTGTCCTTTCTAATTGGATGTGTTCCCACCATGCTGATGCACCCCCCTTGAGTCAGTAAGCAACAAGCTTCACTTTCTTTGAATCTAGAATCTCCATGTAGTCGAAGAACCGTTCCACTTTACCAAGCCAATCGAGAAAATCTTCGATCTGAAGTTGGCCATTGAAAGATGGGAGATCAATCTTTAAGTGAAAATCATGATGTCTATAATGCTCAGAAATTGGTCGATGAAGGATGTCTTCAATTTCTTCATCGCTGGAGTTTTCAAGAATTTGTAAACCCTTTGGATTCACTTATGGAGTCTTTCCTCGACTAATTAGATTGCGAGTCACTTCATCGATCTGTCAACGTGGTTGATTTAGGCTTTCAAGTTGATCCATCCTCAGCATCAAGCTTGCAAGTGAGTTTTGGATTGCCTCCATGGTCGAGTCAAAATACTCATGACTAATGTGATTACCCACAGGAGTACCATACCTAAGGTTGCTACTGGTTGCATTGTTGTTGAACATTAAGCAAGGAGAGCTTCGCTCTGATACTTGACATAGCAACAAGCGTGGTAGACGAGGAAAATACCATTGCCTCTATTAAGAACTTCTTGAATCTACAAGGAAGAGAGAAAATTCACTAAAGTATAACTTTATTGAGAATAAAAGTGGTCCTCCCATCCATAGGGTTGATGGCCTATTTATACAAATACCATAAGTCCTATTTGAGTATGTTTCTACCTTCTCAGGTCCTAAACTGAATACAACTCAGCTTGAACCCATTAATTGAGTTGGAAGAAGTCCTAAATAAGTTAATCTACAAAAATAAAATTCTAAATAATGATTCATCTTCCCAAGGCCTAAACTAAATAGAATTCAGCTCAAAGTTAATCTTGGGTTGGTGGAATCCAAGAATAAGACCTAATTGACTCATACTAGGATAAACTCATGACATCATAGTGAAAAGAATTTCAACATAGGATGGTACTAAGTATGATCAATCCTAAGTTAAATAAAAGAGTAAATTAGATTATTTGTTATGGCCCCTTGACTTCTGAATTAGTTTCTTTTGACATTTCTGAACTTTCTTTAAGCATCCTACATCAATATCCTGAGATGCCTTTTGAGCATCCTAGGCCTCTTGTTTAGCATCAGAGGCCTCCTTCTTAGCTGTATTCAACTGGTTCTTCACCTTCGAAAACTTTTTCTCGAGCTTAACCAACTTCTAGTTCCCAAAGTCAATCACAACTTGGGCTTTCTTCACTTATTATTAGGAAGATACTAATCTCCCAAGAACATTGTTGGTGGTGGTAGTAAGTTGCAACAGACGAATATCGACATCAAAAAAAAAAAAAAGAGAAAGGAAGGGAGGAGAGAAGGCCGATACCCATCTTACCCTCATAAGGCCATAATTTAGCTTAGCTACCATAAATTTGTTAGATTAGAGCTTAAAGTGGCTCCTAAGAGGTACATACACTGAGTGCATATCCTCTGGGTTGATAACCCGAGCTCTGAAGGGTAATGATACTCTAGTAGAGGGAACACCCCTTCCCTTGGGTACAAAAAAAATAGGGATTGTTGGAGTGAACTTCAGAGCTAAGGCAATCATTGAAGCCTCACCTCACGCAACAGCAATCATGGCAAGGGTGGTGATGTGTTTTTCCCTTTTCTTTTCTCCAACTGGGTTGGAGAACATTGAGCAGCCTCACCCTCCCACTTTGAAGTAGAAGGCCAAGCCTTCTTGCCAATAAGGGGACGGGAAGAGCTCCCCTCACCTACTACTTGCTTGGGAGCAGTAAGTTGGGAAAACTTATTCCCCAGAGCATGATTGATGTGCTAGACATTACTTTTTTCGACAAAAGGCATAGCAAATGTTAGAACATGGGTATTGAAAAAACATAAGATAGGCAGCTCAAAGATGTATCACCCATCGAGCTCTCGAGCTACATTTAGCCCATACACACATATAAATATTCCTTCGAGCTCCATTGAAGAGCATTTCTTTCACTCTCAACAACAAATATGGCCCAGCAAGTTAGAGTATCAACTTTGAACTTGTAGAGCTTGGGCCTTACCTCACTTGGAGGGCATTCCCATTGTGAGAGGCAATCCTGAGTCATTAGAATAGAAAAATCCTATTGTGGTGCTCCTTCGAATTGTGGATGGATATGGGGCTCCCAAAAAATAGCTGCTAACCCTTCCAAGGAGACATACACCAATTCCCCTATTGATCCCCAATTCAACAATAAGCTCCCTTAAATGTATTAACCAAAAAGGTCACACAATGAGCCATGGAGAACGCCCAAAATGTAGAGATCACAGATATCATGTTGAGTGTAACCAAGTTTGAAGGTAGCTTGTAATACTTGAAGAGGTCTCTGAGAAATAGGAAAAAGAGGAACCCAAGAGGAACCCAAGTCCAACTTCAAATTGTATCTAGAAGGTGTCACAACAAAAGGAGAAACCTTTAGATATCCTATCCAAACTTGGGTCATCAGGAAAGAGTGTGATCTCAAGATGAGTTGGGAGCTGAACTCAGAGACAAAGTGACTAATCTTCTTCTCATCCACTATCTACTTAGTCAGTCACACCCAAATGCACAAAGGATGGTTGCATACTGGAGACTATACCCCTAGAAGGTTTGAATGCTTGAGCCAAGTTGGAAGGAAGCTCATCAAGACCATTCTATGAAGTGCATACCGACTTGTTAGTTGAAGGAATGGAGTTCCCTCCTTTGCCTGTATTCAAGGCCCAGGGTGGGTGAGCCTAAGCTCCCACTAAAATAGATTTTCACCAACCTAAAAGTGGGAGGACTATTATCAGAAAAAGGGGGAGCCATGGCCCTAACTCAACGTTAGGAAGCTCGAGCTCGATACTAAACTAGAAAAAAAGCAAAATAAAGAAGAAATATGCATCAAGTAAAGATGAAGATGCAAAGGTCCAAGATAAAACTGACACTTTGAAAGAACACAAGAATCAAACTATGAAGAAAGGAAAGGTGAACCCACTTTACATCCTAAAGAATGAATCAAGTCTACTATGAGAAGGATAGAAAGAAGAAGAAGAGATAGTGAATTAGAATCATCCAAACTTTAGAAGCGACACAGAATGGAGAAGAAGGGAAAATCCCTCAACCTACTCTCTCCTCATGAAGGGAAATCAATGACCAGGATCAAGCCTAAGTTGCCTTGTGATCAACATCAAAGACATGCATCACTACAGTGCCAACAACATGTGTCATCCTCCAACCAAGACATGGAGGTCAAAGAGCCAAAAGGGAATATGGCAACCTAGCGATGATTTTGCCATTGTCATAGAGCACTGGTATCGCTGGCACCTCACATCCATCATGGCACAAAGCTCAAAGG
Organism: Trichopus zeylanicus subsp. travancoricus; assembly: GCA_005019695.1. Taxonomy (NCBI): domain Eukaryota; kingdom Viridiplantae; phylum Streptophyta; class Magnoliopsida; order Dioscoreales; family Dioscoreaceae; genus Trichopus; species Trichopus zeylanicus. The sequence goes on along the minus strand of RXID01021422.1, from coordinate 846,083 downwards.
GGAGCGTGACATGCATATATTAATGCTCAAGGCATATCAACTATCAAAATGGTCAAGAAAAACAAAGACAAAGAGATAAGCAAAAAGTCAATGCATTAATAGGTAGATAGTTACAAGAAGGAGATAAGCTCCCAGAATAAGAAAAAAATAGAACAAGTCATGAGCCCTCAAGGCTATGGAGCATGACATGCATATATTAATGCTCAAGGCATATCAATTATCAGAATGGTCAAGAAAAACAAAGACAAAAAGGTAAGAAAAAGTCAATGCATTAATAGGTAAATAGTTACAAGGAGTCAAGTTCCCATAATAAGAAAAAAATAGAACAAATCACGAGCCCTCAAGGCTATAGAGGATGGTCTTTGGTAGCTTAGCCCTCGCTAGCTTGCAAGCTTTCACCTACTTGTGAATTTCAAGCCTCTGAGCCTTGAGGTTGATGAGCCCCTAGAGCAAAGGTAGAGGTGGGAGCAACCCCAGGAGTAGAGGTACAGGCAAGAGAGAGAGAGAGAGAGAGAGAGAGAGAGAGAGAGAGAGAAAAAGAGAGAGAGAGATAGCAACAAGAGGGAGAGGTCTTCAAACAACCCCCCTCCCACAGCTGCCACTTCCCCGTTCCTCGCCCACCTCCCAAAGAAAGAGGCTATATGGATCAAATGTCGGATCATGCATATTGTTAAGTACCTTAGCCTGACAGTGAGCGAATCATTGTAGGAATGAGATGAACCTTGCCTTAGCTAGGATTCATTGCACCTTAATGACTCTAGCTCCCCGAGCTTGCTCCAACAAGGCTTGAAACTCATTATCAGAATGAAGTTGCTCCATAGCTTGGGCTGCCCGCAACTCAACTTGGGCATGAGCCTCATCTGCTTGATGAGCCCCTTCCCACTCATTTTAGGTGTAGGTCTAAAAGAAGGCCTCCCTCAACCTACCCTTGGAGAGTAAACTATAGGAGATGAAGAGCTTCCATCAAAGCTCCTCCACCTCTTGGCGGGCACTGTAAAGCTTGCATAGGAGATTGTAATAAGATGACTCCACTCAAGAAGCCTCCTCGCAGAGGCTTAAGAGGTGTCAAGACATGTTTTGGATAATGTCACTAAGTTGTGACAAAGTAAAAAAGTGTCAGTTCGATATCATGATAGAATAGACAAAAAATGAACTACAATACTTACTTTCCATAAAACTCAGTGTAGAGAGTGGCAAGAGCCTTGTCAAGCAGCTCTTGAGGAAGTAGAACATCCCCTTTAGTGCTTGGTAATTTCAGAGTAGAAAAAGTCATCTCGTAGAGGGGAACAGAGTTCTCAGAGCCTCCATGAAACCCTAGAACCAAGCATCATGTGAAAAAATGAAAATATGGTGATAACGCAATCGACATCATTGGAGAAGTAGGAGAAAGCTTGATCAAATAAGACAATTAAAGAAAAGCAAAATCATTGAGACGAGTGAGAAAATACCTTCAAGATTGTCTTTTATATAGCTAGGACCCAGATATTTCAAAGGCAACGCCTACCTGCCAATGAAGAGTCGCACCTTAAGAAGCTAACAGGTGATAACAACACCCAAGGGGATGATACTAGAGTTAAGGCATAATGATAATTGCTAGGCTATTAAGTGGGAAGTTGTGAAGAGTTGGACACCTCAAATTCCAAGAGACAATAATTGCTTGGAGAAGGTAACCATGGGAAGCATCCTCAATGTAAGCCCTCGCATGCAAATTATATGGACCTAAATGAAGGGCTTGAGGGCTATGATGCATCGAGAAGAATAATTAGACTAAACTCAAAGCACACACTCGACCAAAAAAAGGCTTAAGCTAAAATTGAATCTTATCACCTTCAACCCTTCCCTCTACACCTTGGCTAGAAATTGAGCTACTTAGTTCGGCACCTCAGATGGATAAAGCCCAAAACTATCAAGCTCCACAACTCATCACCTCGGTCAAGTTAGGTCCACAATGCCTTAGCTATGTTACTTTAGTGTTTCATACACACCCTCAACCCACGTGAGTTCTAGCCTCCATGGAGGTCTAGAGGATATGTTCTTTTGGCCATAACTATCTCCTACTCTACCTCCTGTTCTCCTCCCACTACACGATAAAAATCACTAGATCACAGTACAAAAAGCCAAGTGGGTTTCCTAAGATACTCTCGGCTAACTCACCCACTAATCATAATAGATTTACTCATGGGGGCTAGGTCAAGTTATCCCAAAATTATATAAAATAAGACTCAAGCATAGAGGCAAGCAATCTCTCTCTCCAATCTAGGTCTCGGTTAATTCTCTCATTCATGTTCTACTTTTCTTAGATCTTCAAGAAAGAAGGAGACATTGATTTAAGTATCAGAGCATTTTTCTCTAGTCATCATCGGACATATATTTTTCTTATCTCTATACAAATTTAAATCGCGACAGGAGAGGAGTAAAAGAACCTAACTTTTTGATCAAAATTAAACAAACACAACAACAATATTGTCTCCTTTATGATTTTATATGCATTCAAATATCAAATTTTCAAGATCATATAAACAACTGGAATTAATTTTGTATGGAAAAAATTGTAGCTTCAATTGAAACTCCTTTTGCATTATGTATACCAATGCTTCATTAACCACCAAATCTGAGTTAACCAAGAAAAATAAATTTATCTTCTTATTTTTTAAAAAATAAGATTTATTATATATAAGTTCTTTAGGCACTATTTGGTTTGGAATCAGGATCAAGATCAGGATCAAGACTAGTGAACCACTTTTGTAAACTAATATCTTTTTATCAAAATTAACGCTTCAATAATTTAAAATTCGAAAAACTATTTAATTTTTTATAATAATTAAATTTAATAACAACATAAAATAAGTAATATTAATTTTATAAGAAAAAGATAATTTTGAAATGGGCTGATCCTAATCCTGATCCCAAATCAAATAGAGCATTAAATTTTATCAATTGACAAAATTAATATTTCATTCTCAATTTACAGTTTAACTAAAATCCTACCTCTATGGACAAATATACCGTTTTGATTATTTATTTTAAGTATAATGAGAAATCTTTATTTTTTGTTGCACTTTACCAAACATTAGTTGAAAAAAGAAAAAAGATTTTTTTCATGTACCATGTGAGGTATAGTGATTATATCACCTCTTATGTAAGAGTCTATTTTTTTAATATTTTTTAATAAAATTATAGTTGCGTCTTTTAAGTTGCAAGTGAGTCATAGGTCAATAGGATTTGTCTTGTGTTGAGATCGATTTTCCTAGAAACAAATTCAATTCAAAAGAGATGGAAAGCATGTGATGAGGTGGTGAACTATAATATTGTGTGAGTTGAAGGTGATTTGCAAATATTAAAAATAGAAAGACGTTTTCCGCAAAACTGACAGAATTCCGGGTCTTATTTGCAAAACAACACTTGAAATTTGAAATAATTTCCCATGCGGATCTTAGCGATCGGAGTGGATCCGGGGTTTTTCAACCAACCCGGATCCGCTATGTCGCCGGACTCGGGTCTCATAATGGAGATCAGATCCGACCCGTCAAGTTGCAGCTCCTCGCTCTGCCGCTGCTCCTCGGCGCTTTGAATCTCTACGATTCCTTCGATTCGATCCTTGCATCCCATCTTCGAAGCTTAATCGATCTCAAATCGAGAAAAATGGTAAAAATGGTTCCTTTCTTGCTCCTTTTATCAATTTTGCTGCGATTCCATATTTGAAACTGCCAAAATCTCTCCTTTTCCCTAATCTTTTGGTATGGTGTTTTCCAGCTTCCTTTGTCCCTCCTGAAGACTGCTCAAGGCCACCCTATGGTAAATTAGGTTTTTAAAGTCCATTTTGTGTTTTTCCTTGTGGAATTGAAGCTGGTGGAGTTGTAAATTCTTGCTAGATATATTTCAGGGTATCTACTAATTATTTTAATGATTTTTTTGGTGTGTTTTGGTGTGGGTTGGAAGACGATGAATTTGTTTTAGATTATGTAGCTTTTTGCTGCATGCTTTTTTAAATATATTTATGTTTCTTGTGTATATTTTGGTGTGGATTGAAAGCTGGTGGAGCTGAAGAACGGGGAGACCTACAATGGGCACTTGGTGAACTGCGACACTTGGATGAACATTCACCTCCGTGAGGTCATCTGCACTTCAAAGGTGGTTGCTTTCTCACTGTATCTTATGGCGATTTCCTTGGCATTGTTTTTTAGGGTTGGTTTTGTGTGTTGTAGGATGGAGACAGGTTTTGGAGGATGCCAGAGTGCTATATCCGAGGGAACACTATCAAATACCTCCGAGTTCCAGATGAGGTGTGCTATTAAACAACATCAATTTTCTTGATTAGTTATCTTCAAGGTGTTAACCTAAATTGGAATTATTAGTAATGACTATAACACACTCATTGTTGGAAATAGGGATAACTGTTCATGATCTGATTTATTCCATCTTGAAAGGTGTTCCTTATCAGATTTTATAAGCTTTGGTCATGGATGTAGAGTGTCCCTCATCCAATGTAATTAGGATTTAATAGGTAGGGAAAGAATCATTTGACATTCTATTGAATGTTGGTGAGCTTCTCCTTTTTTTTTATTCTCTTCATATGTAGCTTTCAAATATTTACTTGGTCGCAAGTATGTCAAGTCTATGAGGATGGATAATGATGAGAAATTTTATTGCCTCAGAACCATTTTTTTTTGGTTTCTCATCTTTGGCATGTTTCCACCACTGTCTCAATCTCTTCACCAAGTTTTTGGATAGATTGGGGTTTGAAAGTGTTGACTCACTTCATAATTTCAAAGTTTCTTGCTTATCCTATACTTTAGACATAAAAAAAAAACAAATGTCTCTGCAAGCAGTTTGTAGACTTTGAAATATTAGGTGGGCTGGATGATAGTAGGCTGGATGCCATGCTTCAACTATCCCTGTATCAGTTGCTGATATACCAAGTATTGAATGGTACTTGGTGGTGTGTCATTTTATGCAAGAGTATGATAAACACCAACATCTGCATGATTCCCACAGTGGAATGCATAATGATAACGATTTTGATTTGGAATTTCATGAGTGTATACCATGGTTTTAGGGCATCATCTTAGATTTGGTTTGTTGTTTTGGACATTCTTCTATTTTATTTATTGATTTTGGTTTGAATGTGCAAACCAGTGTTTGCCTTTGTGTGGGATTCTTACAAGAGGATGGCGGTAAATTATGCCCAATTTTGGCTGTTTTTGTTGTTAATTTCTTGCTTTGCCTCCTTTTTTTTCCCTTATTCTGAGGTTGAAAGATTTGTTTTTTACTCGTTTTCATTGACTCATTAGTTTTCTTGAAAAGACAAAAAGGAGGACATGATGAATATCATTGGGTGTGCCATTTATTACTCTTCATGTGGCTCAAGCATGTAGGACATTTTCTGGTATGATGGAGGCTTAGCCAAATCAGACATTAATGTGCTTCTCAGGCATTTATTCATAAGCTTTACACACTAGTGCTTTTGGTGAAAATGCCTCCATTGGAACTTTTTGCCTGGCACTTTCAGGAGCTTGCGATGTGAAGCCTTTAGTAGAAGTGCATCTCTGATGATAACAGCGAGATTGGTTATTTTGTGACCAGAAACATCCCTTTCAGTTTCATAATACCTGGATTCATTTAATTGTTTCAATGGCTTAGTGAATGCTGGCTATGTTTTGGCAACTAATTATTGATCATCATTTTGTGTGATTTGTTTAAGTTAATAAATGAGGAAGTCCCTAGCACGATGTATATTCCAAGAATAACGGGTTGGTCTTGGGTGGGGCAAGGTGCCAAATTTTTTTTTTTGGCACTCCAATCAGAGGCTGCCACATCAGCCCCTTTTCCACAAAACTCTATGGGGATCACATTAAAAGATTTTTTTTCTTTCACATTTTGTGGGCCAAAAAGGGGATGTGGCAACTGATTGGAGCACCAAAAAAATTTGGTGTGCCACGCTGCTGAAGTGTGACCCAAAAATAACAATGAAGGTGTTCTTCTTCAGAAATGATTTGCTCTGATATCTATTTGACGTATTTTGGTGTGCTATCTCCTCTTTAAGCTTTCATCCTCTTCAAGTTGCCCTCGTGTGACTAATGGAAACAAATAATCGAGTAACAATTGAAGTTTACGGTAGCTGCATGGGAAACCTGCCTTTTGAACTCCTAAGTAGTGGTGAAATAATTGATAATGAGCCAATTCAATCTTAGAGTAGATGGCTATTCTTTTCTTAATACAGACTTAATCCTCCTATAGTTTATGTTTCCTCGTATTAAACCCTGTTGTTTGCCAATGACTCCCTTGTCAGAAAAGCAATTTTGACAATGATCTGAAGTTCAAACTCGTGGCATTCTGATCACCATTACCATCCACTAAACTGTGAAAATAGATATGCTTCCTCAAAATTAGACCAGGTCAAACATGTTGTACTTATATAGTAAGCATTTAGTTTCTCTATCTGTGAACTTATGTTTTTCTTCCAGTTTTCTTTTGAATCAGCTTTAACTCATGCACCCTGAACTTTTTCTTTTTCTTTTTTTTTTTTAACTGAGTGACACTAGTGGTGTTCCAGGTGATTGATAAGGTTCAAGAAGAAACCACCAAGAGCCGATCAGGTAATTTCCCAGGTCCTATTTTTTAATGCTGTTTGAATTTGTACAACAATTCGCACTATACCCAGCTACCTTATAGCTTGCTAATTCACCACAAAAAGGCAAAATTGTTAGTTCTAATCAAGGAAAAATGCCAATTCATGTTATGAACTAATAAGATAATAATACAAGACCTGATCAATCTCCTGATTTTCTACTACTACTGCAAGCTGTTGGTATAGTTCAAGAAAACCGATTCGGTTGGATCCTATGACTTGATCTGTCAGCTTTGATTCTTTTATTCACCAGATATTCTTGTCATTCTCAAATCCTCTATACCAGGGTGTTGTTTACATTGGTGTATCTAATAATATGAAGACCTGTATTTTTTTTGCCAAATAAAATAGTTTCTTTAAATTTACAGCTCTTTTACCTCATTCTGCAGATAGAAAGCCACCTGGTGTAGGCAGGGGAAGGGGAAGAGGAAGAGATGATGGTCCTGGTGGGAGACCTGCTAGGGGTATTGGACGTGGTCAGGATGATGGTGGCAAAGCTGGTGGCCGAGGCAGGGGTGTTTCTGCTGGTAAAATCAGTGGAGGCCGAGGTATGCATTGTCATTGCTCTCCATTATCTAGTCACAAGTTTGGCATTAGGATTTTGGACACAATTTAACAAGATGGAAAAGTTTAGAATTCAGTTATAATCCACATATTTGGAAAAACTCACAATTAGTTTTGACAACTCATTTTAAAATCAGACTAAACATTTTGCTTTTTTGATTTTTGTAAAATAAAAACATTCAGGGTGAAATGAATAATTCATAAATCATTCGCCTCAGTCTAAATCATGGCATACTTTGTCTAGTTATTGCAGTCATTTTCTGTTTGGATGGTGATTAGCATGGTGATCATCATATGCAAGCATGTTTTAAAATTTTATTGCTGGTCTTGCAGCCAAACACCAGCATACCAATTTGCAAAATGCATGTGGTTAAAATGCTATCATGACTAATCACCAATTGTGGTCATCACATGGGCATCTTATTTGGATTGTGATAATCATGTGATGATCATGATTAGCGATTAATTTTAGTAGCCAGCCATGATGGGATTTTGACTACAAACATTTTGCAAATGGGTATGATTGTGTTAGGATGTAAGTTCGGCAATAGAGTGAGGTGATCACACATGCTAATCATATTATTTTTAGTGATCTTGTTTTCTACTCCCAAATGAAACAGGCCCATGATGATCACGTTGTAATCACATTCTGAACGGGAAAGATTATAGAATGCTATTGAAATCGTAACCATTGTTTATACTACCTACAGGTGGAGGACGTGGGCGCGGCTAATATGGTTTTGGGAAGAGAATGTCACGTTTTAAGACTTCTCCCTGCCTGTTGATGTCTAGTGTTGGCTGGCTTCAGTGTTCTGATGGTTTTGCAAAAGTAGATGCTGCATTCAGTGCTTATGTTTATAAAGCTGCTAGCTGAAGCCCCTGTGTTCTTGTTTATTTCTTCATCTGCTTTGTTCTGAAATCATCATACAGTGATGGGTGTATAAGAGGATCAATGAAGTTGTTTCATGGTTTGATTTGCATGCTTGGTTGTTCATTGCCAGTAATTTCAATTACTGACCTGTATATGTTAGCATCATACCTGCCCTTTGTAGTGCTCAATGCAGTTAAAGGATAGACTACTTAGGTGCTTGAAGGAGATATGTGTAGGCCTGCTGATTAATTGCCTTGTGTAGACTGCCTAGTTGGGGTCTCTTAATTGCTTGCCATTGGGAGTCATGAGTGTAAGACTTGGTGGGCGGTGTTGTTTTAAGCTATGGATTGACCTTTGGGTGTAAGCTGGAGTGTTTATACGTGAAGCGAAATTAGAGTCTAAATAATTATGTAAGCCTATGGGTTTTGTTATTTTAAAAAAATTAACTAGTTACATGAGTGGATGTGTTTATACTAATCACAATTTTTCATGTAAAACTCTATGATAGCGTGGTTTGAATCAAGTGTTTGCACACATGAATAAAGAGATAAAAAGGAATTAATTTCTCATCTTCTCTCTTGAGACCTTTTTTACTAGGTAGACAAACCATTAGCCTCTTTGATACGTATCATGTGAGAAGCATCTCCTCCGCTGATATTTCTCAACCTGATAAGTTATCAATGCGCACATACATAAGAAGTTGTGATTGCTGGCTTCACAGTCCACACTAATCACATTAAGTCATGTATGTTCTACATGATAGAATACGATTGGTCAGAAGGCCATCTCATTCAAAATTTGGTCTCCCATCACATAAGATAGTTTTAAACATGAATTTATAATTTTAAGGATAAAAACTATCCATAGTTGTTTGCCTAGATGGTTGGTTCCATCACAATGCAAAATTATCAAAATAAAAAAGGTCGATTACATATAACTTTTTAAAATCTTCATAAATTATATTTCTTTTTTAAACTTCAAATCACATCACAAAAAATAATAGAATGTGTAAATTTCAATTTGTTATTTGAATGATAAAGAATGATAAAAGAATATAAGTTTGCTTTTTTTTTTGGATGACAACTTGATAAAAAAAAAATTACTGTGAATTTGAAGGGCAATTTAAATCCGATATATGACTGATGTAAATCAAATTTAAGACCCATATTTTTTAAAAAATAAAATTACGAATTTTTTTATGAAATCATTGTAATTACAAATAACTCTAAAAAAATCACGCTTTTACAAAAAAAAAAAAATTCCATTCGTATCTTTGCAAAAAAAATTCATTGCCTCTAACAAAATAAAGAATATTTTTATCTTTCCATTTTACCCCAAAAGGTATCAAATGAAATTTCTCTAAATATTCTTAATTTAACAATAAATATACACCCAAAAAAATTTTACAACATATTTAATACCAAAAAGAGAAGTGTGAAATTCTTGAAGATAAAAAAAAAATATGTAATTTATAAAAATTTCAAGTAATTGACCCAAATAAAAATATTCAAATGTGTCTCAACTTTCAATAATAAATCTAGTGCAATCGGAAACCTGAATTGTATTTTGGCCTGGTCTGATCCAATCAAATTCATTTACAAATAAATGGACTAGATTCACATTGTTCTCTTCAGACCTCATTTGTAGCACTAAACAAAGAACAAAAAAATCACATCTAAGTGCCATAAAAATCAGTATAAAATGATTTCATTAGATACACCAATCGATCAAGGCTTATACAAAACAACAAACAAATTAGCCAGACAAACAAACAACTTAATGTTGTATGAAATGTGACCTTACAAGTTTTTTGAGGTTAATTTCCTGCAAATTTTCAATCCATCATTCTCTCCCATCTCAAGAGGCTTGCATCTGCATTCTGACGGTCTGCTACACTAAAACAGAGGGTATACATGTATATATATATTTAAATGGAAAAAACAAGCAGGAGCAAATCCAGGTGCTTCACGTCAATACGATGACCAGGGGATTTCAAGCCTTGGGAGTGATAGCTCAAGTTACCCAGCACAATGGTGTTTGGCTATGAGAAACACCAGTTTTGAAGCTGTTATGGAGCCTTCTTCCGGCTGAGAATCTGATGCTCTTTCAGGCGATGCTGGAACCGGGCCAGACGTGCCTGGAGACTGACAAGTCCTGCAGCCTTGCGTGAGAGGACAAAGGCTAGCTGGGTCACATAGTTATCAATGAGGCTACCCGGCTGGTCAACTTCTGCCAATAAATTCATTTCCTGATGTGATGCGGGTTTGCACATCAGCTCAAGCATCAAATTTTTTGGACATAATTGCTCAGAAAAGCTAGAGGAGCAAACCATAAATAATAAATCTGAGAAGGAAAATATTGAATAATCATATAAAGTATAAAACTGAATGTAAATTCTCCCAGTGAATATGAACATCTTCTAAGTTCAAAACATTGTCAACAAGCACTGTAGCACTAGCATCTGTTTTGGTGTGCAGTTAGGTCAATTCCGGTTTAGGTATCCCCAAATTCCATAGGATTTTTTCATCCGCAGGAAAAAACTTCTATAGAGGTGTTTGGCATTATTTTTTGAGAACTCCAAATTCTTATGCCTTATGCAATCATGAGATTTCTTATGATTTCATAGGAAAAGTAAAAAAAGCTCCAAACATCTTTCTATTTTTTCTATGAAATGAGACTTGCATCCAAGCTTTTCCTCATCATTAATGACCTTATCCATACTATGACCTTATCCATAGGAATTTTTACAGGTATAGAGGTTGCATGCATCCCCAAATCTTATGGAAAAAACGTCCAACAGATCTTTTTCTTCCATATCCAAACGGACCCTTAGAGAAATTCTATTGTGGATCATAACCCAGTACCCAAGATGCGTCCAACAGATCTTTTTCTTCCATATCCAAACGGACCCTAAGAGAAATTCTATTGTGGATCATAACCCAGTACCCAAAATGTATCACCCACTCCAGAAAATCAATCCTAACAGTATATTTTAAATGGATTTAAATCCATCAGTAAGGATTACTTTTACCACAGGATGTTGGGCACTCACTACTGGTAATGGGGTAGTGGATTATGAATTGACTGACATAGCCTTCTAATTTGGAATGGAATTTCTTAATTTGGCTCAGCAAAAGGTGTGAGTGGAAAGTTCAATTTATATGACATCCCTACATGTGTAAAAAATTAAAAGGTACAATATAGATGTCAACCAATGGAAAACTCAAGTTTAAAAGAGGGCCATAGAAGGGGTACAAAATTTTCCAATCGGCATGAGGCGATAGTAAACCATATTACTTGTTTTATCTTGGATGCAAGTTAACCAATGTTTCTGATTGAGACTTAAACATCTTATCCTTGTTTGTTGAAGAACCTGGTGGCTAAAAGAGATCGATTTTTGTTTATCCATTGTGGGTACATCGAGGTTTTTGAGCCTAGAAGACAGAGAGGCAGTAGCATGATAGATTAAAGCCAAATAGAAATGTCAAGAGTATGTCTTTCTCATGAAGATTATGGAGTAAATTCAGAAGATGAAAGACCTATAAACAGATCTAAGACAAATATGTGAAGAATCAAAAAGTATTATGACTTTTGCATAAACACTTTTAAGTTATTAAATGTATTGAAAGCTGCAGGAAAAACTTACTTCACGGACAATCTCCATTGTACTTTCAATTTCTCCTCTGTGGGCTGCAATTAACGCCTCTTCTTCCTAAACAAACAAATACATGGCAGTTACGCGAAATAGATAAGGTTTTGACTAAAAAGCATTGACAAAAAGTTCCATCATCATGAGAAAACTTCAGACCTCAAGTATTGCATCAATTTCCCCATCTTGAGGTGGAGTCTCCTGCTCATATTGCCTCAATGAAACGTTGTTCGGCCTAGAATCATACATCTGCTGCTGTCTATGATTTTGATTGGGCACTTCAGGTTCATTAACTTTCTTAGGCCAGTTCTGCTTTTCAACTTTTTCATCCCTCGTAATCCTTCTCCGAGGTGGGGAGACTCTTGGTACTTTCTCTTCATCCTGCATGTTGTACATGTTTTGTGTAGAAGAGTATAACTTATGACCAGAAGTGCCACTGGAAGTACTTCTCATGTCAAGTTCCCCTCTCTCCAGTGAACCAGAAAAAGTGCCACTTTCTTCCCTTGCACTAGATGTGTAATTTGACGTAGCACTAGATGTATGCCTGTTCAGCTCAGTGATATAAGAATGTGAAGCATTTTCAGCACTCCTCTTTATCTCTACATTTTGCTCATAAAAGTCCTCTGACTCAGATGAGAAAGGAAGTGATGCTCCTGTTGATGATTCCTTGCCAGTAGGTAGAGCATTCTGGTCTTTTTTGGGGTTGCCACTTTTAGAAAGACTTTTAACCCTGTTCAAGTAATAATTACCATCCTAAGAACTTAAGAATGTACAGCAACATTACCAGCAGTTCTAAATTTGATAGTAAATATGTTTTACCGATCAGCGTATCTCAGCGTGTTCAGTGTGTGTTCACAAGAACCTGCATTTGGTGAAATGCAGGAGATCATGACTGTCCTAGAATTACCAACAAAAGAGTCACGAAGAACCTCTGTCAATTTGCTTCCTCGAAATGGGATGTGAATCTGATCATTGTCAAGGGCGCGGATACACTCCTTTAGGGCTAGCAGACTCTTGTTAATTTCTGCTCCCTCGATCCTGAAGAGGGAGAATTCAACATATAAATTATCTGAAAAACACAAATTACAAGCAATGGAAGGAATGTAAGCATAAAAATAGGTCAAGTTGGGGAGAATAAGAAACATGCAGACTATACAAAAATAGGCACTAATTTTTAAGTATTCAATATATACATTCCAATTGCAACTCAAATGCTGTGAGAAATTTTAATTTAAACAAACCGTGTTTGTCGGTCATTGTCTGTTGTGTCAGCCCCACGTTCACTTCCTGCAAGATCAATAAATGAGATCTTCCCAATAACCTTTCCAGCCTTGGATTCATTTCGATTGTTGCGCCTACTGTTCTCACTGATTTCTTTGTCTTTCTTAATGGCAAGTTGTAGAATAGCATGGGATCTGGATGATTCTTCATTTGCTCCTGTGGACCCTGTGCTTCTAGCAGCGTTCCCTTTCTCAATAAATTCTTTAACAATCTGCACATCTGAAACCTCAAACTCCTGCAACCCAACAATGCAAACTTGTTGCCTACCATCTTCCCTCATGAGGAGCTTCCTGAAAAATGGCACCAGCAACCAGTAAATTGCACTAGACATGCTCAAGATGGGGGTTCCATCTGAAAGCCTCAATAACAATAATTACTGTCCAGCATAGATTTAAGTCTTATATCCTGTGAGCTACTTTCTGAAATTTTCACTTCCATGCACCACTACACATCATAAAAAGGTAGGCCAAAAAAAACATCTTCATCAAATCATTTATGCAAATAAATGAAGCAATCAATAATAGAGGAAATAGAAAATTGAAAGCATAATTTATTGGAAACAACAAAATAGCTAATAGTTTCAACAGTGAATACATACTGTGTGTTGTTTTTTATCGAAGGCTTTTGAACCTAAAAGTAGTAACAAATAAACAAAAACCTGCATAATTCTCAAGTTTCCGTGAGAATGATATTCACTTGTCTTTACACATCTAAGCAGTAAAACCATGCAACACCACACAACTCATGTCCTTATTCAAATCAAAGAACAACATAAGTATCCTTTACTATGTCATCGAAAATTTTCCAACATTTCACGACAACATGATAAGACTGCCAATCCATATCTAAACACAGAGGGAGAGACAGAAGATCACTAGCCCAAAATATAGTCTGCCTTGCCTTAAGGCTAGTGGTTGCCATTCAAGTATGAGTCCCTTTCAATCATCAATCAGGATCAGCATCATAATTAACTTCAGTAAGAACATAAAAAAGACATCACAGAGCAAAAAGACACTAACCTTCTGTCACTAAGAAGATCAAAAAGCTTTCCACCATATATCTCAAAATAGCTAAGCCACAATCTATATTTTTTATTCCTGTAAAAAGGCTGGTGCAGCAAACAAACAATATCTTCTGCAGCTCTCAGGGGTAGTGGTTTCATTGTGTATGTCTTGCCACTGCCTGACAACATAGTAAACCAGATCGTTTAGTTATTATTACTAGAAACGTGAAAACCATAATAATTACTAGAGCATGTAGCCTGCAGGCAAAAGGAATTGTTTACAAAAGAAAAACTACAAGGTACAACCTTCTTTGTTAATATACCATTGGTTAAAATTCAAAGGAGATGTCCAGTTCACTGGGGAACAAACCAACTTCACAAACATAATCATATCAGAAATCTAGTGTACATATTGCTCCTAAAAAGGTCTCCTTTCAGCTAAGCTAACAATAGAAAGACATATTGTATGTCTCCTGTTATGCACATGCCGAATATACGGCATTATTCTTTCATTTTTCACATTTTTGATAATATAGAATATTCACAGGAAATTTAGAAATTATTATCTTTTTAAAGCTTGTCTTCAAACATGCTAACGAGCCTAGACCCACAAACAGTTTCAATAACAGCAGGAATTATCATCATCATCATCATCATCATCATCAAAATGCCTTCTTCACATGTCAGCAGTGAGCTCACCACAAGGCACAAACAGAGAAGACAGGGAAGAAGGGAGGTTTTATTTCGTGATCAGCAGCTTGACCCTGGACCTTTATGAATTGGTGCCCAAACTATGTACAAGCTAGTTAGGGGAAGACAGGGCCTAAATTCAAACCTTGCCAAGCCAATATCTTGTCAGAAGCATGTACTGTTATGATTATTCAAAGTTTTGATCACAAAGTACGGTAATGTTCGCATACATTAGTTGTTGAAAATATCAACTGTAGCAAATTCTTCAACTTCTAGAAAAGATAAATTTTATATTTTATGTTAGTGAGTACATGTTCCTACCAAAATAACTTACCAGTTTGGCCATAAGCAAAGCATGTGGCTTTTGTTTGCTGGAAAATGGTAGGTATGATTGGCTCAACCGTAACACGATAAACCTGTTCAAGGCAAGTAAAGAAGTACAAAAAAAATAATCAGATTTAAGATCCTATAGAAGATCCTGAAAATAAGGAAGCTTGAAATTTACAATGATGAACCAACAATAAAACAGATGGAATGCAGAGGGAATTCACCTCATCATTTGTTACATTTTCATCAAGAACAGCATCAAAACAGAATTCATGCTTCTCCACATATGCAGTCAAGTCCACCTTCATAGTGAAAAAAAAATCATAACAGTGTTTCTCGATTGCATGCAAACAGAAGCCAAATATAAATATTATTTGACCGTGAGGGTAATGTAACCTACATGACCTCCATTTACATATTTTGGATTATCATTATGGAGGACAAACACTAAAAGTGGAACAATTTTTCAAAGAAGTTACTGAAATAGACCGAACCAGGATCAGATTTCGATCAAAAAAATGGAGGCAGCACAAGATTATTCATAACGAAAATATCCATTGATAAACAAGACATGAAACCATTTTGAAAACCAGCATGAGAAAGCTTAAAGTTGTACCAAAACTAATAGAGCCCCGCAACTACCAAAAGTCAATGGGAATCGACCAAACTCCTTGTTCTCAATAAACAGAGGACTACCGCCAGCTAAAATGAAAGAGCAGCCTACTTTGACCTAGAATTTGAGCCCCCATTAGGATCGGGATTGTCTTTTCCTTAGGCCGCCTAACTTCCTGCTAGCAGAAAGTTACATGGGCAAAAAAAAAAGATGATCCAAAACCAAATGGGGCCTGAGGCAATTGGTGAAAATGGAAGCAAAAAGTGAAAGCAGAAACTATGAGAAATACATTATTGTATTGCACAGTAAACAAAAGAAAAAAGCAGCAATAAATATGGCTAGATCGACAAGAGCATTGATTGTTGAGAATCACCACACAGGAAAGAGATACTACAAAGTCAAATACTAACAGTGTACATTTGTATGCTTTCATATTTAAAAAAGCATGGTGCCCTTTGAGCTTAAAATTGCTGAAATGGAAACTGCAAAAGATATCCACAGCACAGATAAGTTCAAACCTTTAACTTAGGCTCATGAACTGTCAAATATGCATTATCATGTACGGTTACTATATCATCCTCTTTACGAGCAATCTCCTTTTTGTTCAAAGGTCTCTTACGAACCTACAAGACAAGACAAATTGGTCAGAACATTAAATAACCTGTTCACATACAAGCTAAAGAAAACCCCGGAAAACACTCAATGCTTAGCTACATGACCGCATAAAATCATTTGCACTGTTCCTTTGTGGTAGGAAAGCAGGAGTTATTTTTGCAAAACTGACAAAAATATGTTTTTTTTTTAACTGCATAGTTTAAATCGTAAAAATCTTTAACAAAAAAATAGAATGCAAAGTATAATAACAGAGAAATAAACTCACTTTTGAAAATAATGTATCTTTTCTAACATCATTGTTATCGTTTCAATTTACATACTGTTGATTCAATGATATCATGAGAGTTACTCTAGAATCTCAGGTGATAAACCAAATATAATTGAAGATTAACAAAATGTGCGCTTTAACAGGCTATTGAAGCCACCTGACATGCTAGGTCCTATAGAGATCTGAAGCACAAGGAAAATTCCAACCCAACAAGTTGGTTTCCCTCATCAAAATCACAAAAAATATGCACTTGAGCAGTACAAGACAAGGTGTTCAGATAAGGAGCAAAGATCAGTAGATCATCAGATTAAGATGGTCCAAATACGTCCTATATAGAACAAATACACTTATGTTGATAGAGCTAATACAAAATCTTGCTTAAAGCTATTAACCAGTAAAGATTGGTTCATCAATCTAGATAACTAGCAGCCAAATCCATATTGTATAGCAAGTTTGAGAGAAGAAAATGGCTTTCCCATGCATAGCAACCACAATTTGCAAATCAATTCTTAATTGATAAAAGACAAACCATTTGCAATAATTAATATTTCAAGTAAATGAAACATTATGTAAAAGATGGACAACCAAAAAGAAGCAACATAATTCTTTACTGAGAAGTATGAGTAGTTGCACTTGACATACCACAACTTTAATCTTGGCGACATTGCTTTCCTTCACAACCACCTCTTCCTCATTAGCTGATGATTTAATGTTGTTATCTGGTTGTACTCGCTGCTGCCTACTAGCAACTCTGTCAAAGTCATTTTCTAAACCAGTAGGAGGCACGAATGGTGATGGCTCAAATGGCTCTGACATGACATGCTGCAAGAAAGAACGAAGATGTTGGATGGTATCAGGGAGAAAAATTAAATTCCTACCATTGTTTTACATTTAAAAAATCCCTTCTCTGAAAGCATTTAATCTATTGAAATGAAATCATAGTAATTTATATCAGGAATTCCTTTTAGATAATTATTAAAGGCCATAAAAAGTCAAAATGAAGAAGAAAATTGACAAGGAAGCATTTTTGTCTCTTTCTAATATAGTTCCAGTACATACTGGGCTGCAAAAATAACTCTTATTTGCAAAATTCTTTATTCACAAGAAGCAGTTGATTTTGATCATTCTGTCTACCTATTTTTTTGTCTATGCGTCTTTAACACTAGATAAACACTAAAGAAAACAAAACAGGCAGAATGATACAGATATGTCCATGAACCTAAATGCTCAATGAATGCAAAAACCAAAGGCAAAAATTTCAAGAGAATGTTGAACACCAAGGCAAATAAATTCGCCTCACTTAAATACTTCTTTTATAACATCTTAACACCTGACAACTCCTATACCAAACAAAACTGGCAAAACATAACAGCCATCTGTATGAAACCTAATGCTTATAGAATGGAAAAGATCAAAGGCAAGCACTTTCCCGAAAATGTTGGGCACAAAATACACACAAGGATAAGGGAATGGCACAAGACGATAATTTGTACAAGAAATATTTTCAAACATGTGAATTCCCCAGATAATCACAGCATCAAAAAAACTAACCTCAGAGAGGAGCTCAGTATCATCCATAGCATGGAGATCCAGCAGTCCAGCTCCAAACTCCCCTCTAAGATCCGGTGAATAAAACCCATCCACCGCACCACTCCCTCCCAAGCTTTGCGAAGTCGGTGTGTACGGCTCCGACCCGGACTCCCCATTGAAGTTCAGATTCCGCAAAACCTTGTACAGCCTCTGCTTCTCCTCCACCGTCTGCGGCCCGTATCCCTACCAATCAAACCTCAAATCCCAATTACACCCACACATTTCCAATTCCCAGATCGAGATCCCTAGAAATAAACGCGAGTACCTGGATGAGGAGGTTGGGGAGCAGGCGCTGGTCCACGGAGGCGAGGTGCTGGAGCCCGGCGGACTGGAGCCATCGCGCCATGACGGCGTCTCCAGCAGCGCCGGAAGCGCCAGCATCCCCGCCGGCCTGGTGGTCGTACATCTGGCCGCCGCCGGCGAGGAGCTGCGACCTCCTCTGTGGCGCCAATTTGGCAGAAATATGGGTCAGATCTGCGGGGATCGGTGCGAGATCAGGCGGTGAAGTCGGTCCCAGAGCTTGCCGGAGGAGCTTGGAGGGAGTTTGCTTCTTCGCCGGAGAAGATGGCGAAGTGAGCAAGAGGAGAGAGAAGACGGCAATAGAGTATTTGTATTTCTGATTTGCCTCGAGATTGAAACTTAGAGTGCGGATCGCGAGGCTCTTGTATGGTGGATGAGGTTGTTACCGTTGCGTTTGTACGCTGATGAGTCGCTGTATCTGGTTAATTGGGGGCGAGAGTTTCCTTGCAAGCCACGGATCGGAGGACCATGGCTAGGGCTTTTAACGGGCCAAGTTTCATCGAACTCACGGACTCAGTCTGTTAAAATCAAATTTGTCTAAAATATTTAATAAATTTAAATAGTATAATCTGTTAAATTTTAAATTGATTTAAAAATCTTTTTGGAGGAATGTTAGAAATCCGTTTTGTTTCTCAATATAAGTTTATTTTGTTTGAGATGAAAACTAAAAAAAAAAAAATTTGGACCTTGAAATTTACTTTTATATGAGATTTTTTGCAGAGTGATTTTAAAATCATCTCATCTAGTCCTTTGTTTTCGTGCGTGATTTGCTATGAGAAGAAAGCAACAGATATAGGACTAGGTTTTTCCTTGCGATAGCGTACTTTGATGGCAATGCACAGCACAGACAGTGTAAAGCTTGATAATGGCATGAGCCTTGACCATGAATCTAGATTGGTTTTTTTTCTCTATTCTTTAATATTATGTTCTACATGTCACATGATCTTTTCAAAGCTTAAAAAAAATTGATTATTATTTTGGTGCAATATATATATATATATATATATGTTGAGGTTCCCATTTAATCTAGAAAGTTTAGATTTTTTTTTATATTTTTGACTACTCAATTTTGTGATACGTTGTATGTTCTTGTATTGAAAAAAATTAAAATAGTTGTGAAGTAGAGATAGAGAGGTGTGAAAATACCATATTGTTATATTAGATACTCATCTAAGTATAGACATTACTTTTCAGATAGTAAGATTAAATTGTTGAGACCAAATACAAATTATTATATTAAACAGTATCTTTCAGAGGATACATGCCATTGATGAGAGATCATATTTTCTAAGGAAAAAAATTACCTAATTGAGAGTAAAAAGAAAAGTTTTCCTAAATTTGGTGATGATTTAGGTGTTGTAGATCTCCTTGATTGGTTATGGTTTGGCTTTGGCTTCTAGCAAATTAGTTATTGAACTTAGTTCAGTTCAACTCTCTTTTTGTGCTTTCACACATCTTAATAGTTCGTTCATCCAACCTATAAAGCAAATTACCTCAAGAACGTTGTGAGAGCCTCCTCACTAAGTGTAAGGTATACTCGCTTTAATGGCCTTGTCTTTGAATTTACCTACAAATGAAAAAGAAAGAAAAGGAAAGTTCATAAGTTTTCTTGAGTGTAGAATCTAACTTAAAAGGAAAGATGAAATTATGAAAAAAAAATGAGCTTACAACTTATTCACCACCTTGATTGGGAGGCTCGAAGGTCCCTCCCTATCCTCTTTTGTGTCAAAAAATTAAATATAAAATACAATGAAATGAAACAAAAATTTTAATCTAAATGTGTCAAATGGAATGAAAAAATAAAAAAGAAATAAAAAGGATAGTAAAGAGAGTGGAGAAATGTAGTTTATATTGTCGAAAGATGATGGTGGTCAAGGATCGATTTTTCGGTCAAAACTTTGACATTGATGAAGAATTTGACCATGGGTTTTTGTAGAGCTTCATGATTGCCGTGGAACTTCTCTTTCTCCATCAAAGCACCAAGAACTTCTTCCTACAAAATGATAACTTTTAGTTATAAATTTTAAGTCCTCTTGCTAGTGAAAATAGGTGGGCTTTTATAGATTAAGAAATTAGCTACTTAAGAGAGATTTTGACTATTAAATTTGAATGATTTTTCGGTTGATTATGAAATAGGGATCAAATGATGGAGATTATGTTGTGTCATTAATCCAGACAGAAGAAAATCCAAATCAAAGACTGGAAGAATTTCGGGTAAAATTTTGGAATAAATTGAGTGAAAGATCTTAGTAAAAGTTTATCAAAAAAGAGGGGTGCCATGGTGGGGGGCTAGCTATGATGCTCCACATTTTCAAAATTTACAAAATTCAAATTTTTAGACCACCTTCAACCTATTCTTAGCCCTTTTTAGCATTTTTAATCTATTTTTAGTCCACTTTCAACCTGATTTCTCATGGATTCCAACCCATTTTTCCTAATGCATTTTTTACATAAAAGTTTATACTTTAAAATATATTTTATTTTAAAAATAAACTCCTTAAATTTGATTTTATAAATAAGTCTATTTTAATATAATTGTGCATTAGACAACTTTAAAATATCAAATCCAAGATATTTTGCAACAAATAGTGTAGATTTTAAAATAAACCTTCAAAAAGTGTTTATAAACTGATTTTAAAGATTAAAGGACCACTTTTCTCCAAAATGCAATTCTAAAACATTTGAAAGCACAAGAAAGCCAATTGAGTAATGGTACTTTTACAAATAAATCTCAAAAAAATAATTTTATAAATAGGTCTTTGAAATTTATAAAATTATGATCAAACTCAATTTTAAAGATTAAAGTATAATTTTTCTTGAAAATACAAATCTAAGATATTTAAAACACGAGAAGGCCAATTGAGACATGGTACTTTTCTAAATAAAGTCCTCAAAAATTGTGGCATCTTGTAAGAGTTTGAATCGTAAGATTTTGGCTAGTTGAGTTGGTTCAATGCTACATGTCTAGCGTTTAAAGAATAAAAAAGTTAGCTATCTATAGATGCCTCTTCTTTGGCGAGACGTTGGAATAAAATACGAGTTAAGGGTAAATTGATCAATTTTTTGAGTAACTTGTTGACTTCGAAAAAGGTTAAGAGGTAAATTTAGCATATTGGGGGTTTTAGGTCAATCTAATGACTTGTAAGCTTACTTGCGATCATCACGTATAAAGGGAGAAGAAATAAGTGGTTATGGGGATAAGCCAAGAATGCGATATTTTCTTGTGGTCCATGGAACTACCACTATTTCTGTAAGGGGGTTAAATTTTCTAAGATGTAAAGAATGCATATATGTTGGGGTGATGCAAATGCAATTAAGACTCTAAAGAATGTAAAATTTTAGATTCAAAAAAAATAAAAAGTTGTCAATAAATGATTAGGTCAAGGAGTCCTTCTTGCAAGGGAGGGTTGTAGTCTGCCTTGATCTTTCCCAAGAGAAGGCTTTTGAAAAATATGTTTTGTATCAGTGTCACTTTCTAACTGATGTATTTGAGATAATTTTTGCTACAATTAAATTTTGATCAAAATATAATCTGAGTTGAAATTTAAATGCTATTAAATTATGATTCAAATGGTGATTGGATCTGAATCGCGATCAAATTCGATTAAAAATTGAGTTTAATTTGGGCTTGAATAGTTAAAAATTTGGATTCAAACTAAAATTGGATGAGTGACTGGATATTCGAATCCAAAATTCATCAAATATTTAGATCAAAATAAAAAATACAACATCTTTGCAAATAGATTTCTGAACTAAATATATTTTACAAATAGGTCTTAATTTGGAATTTTTAAATTTTTTTTTTTAAGTTTCAAAATTTCATAAATAAGTTTTTTTTATAAAAAAGCTTTTTGGAATTCACAAAATTATGATTTGGTTCAAATTTTTTGAAAAATTTGTAAATATCTCTTTGAAAATTTAACATCCGAAAATGGTATAAATTTCAAATTTCACCATTAGTAATAAATTTTAATTACTAGGATTACATAACAATTATTAATATGAAAATCTAATTCAATTAATAATCATAATTTAACAAGCTTTCGAAATTAAATCAACTAGATATTTGATTTTAAATCTCCTAAAGACTTATAAATTAAGAAAAAACTACAAAAAGAAAAGGAGAGTAGAAGAGATAGGAAATCATTGAGAGGAAACCGAGACCAGAACAAGAAAAAAAAAAAAAAATCTTCTCACCTCTCTTTCCTTTTTCTCTCAGTTCTTCTCTTCTCTTCCTTGCCCTTTGTTGTTCTTTCCCTGCGAGATCCTCGCCTTCTTATGCTGATTCTGCCTCATCCTGTTACCCGCACCCATTTCCTGCTCCGCCTAGCCTGACACTACCAACTTGCCTGTCAGTCTAGGCTACTCACAACCATCCGCTCCATACCAAGATGTATGCATGCCCATAGCCTCCTGCCGACTCATCTTCAACCCTAAGCTCTGCCTTACCAGACTTGCCAATGCCGCTTTATAGGAAAACACCCGCATGCTGTCTAGTTGGAGATGTCCCTACGCCTGGCTCTTGCACCTTGTCAGAACCCTAGCTTCACTGGACCACCTCGTTAGAGAGGAAGCCGCGCTGGTCTTTCCGTTAACCCGAGCTCTGACCTGCTCCTTACTGCAGTAGCCGAGGCCAACTGTTCCCCGCCTCCTTCTCCCGTGAGCTATGCCTGAGCTCCACTGTGACTCCGGCCGAGATCTCGCTGGATCTTAGACTCGCCCATGCCACTCTGCCAGACTTGCCCGTGCGGCTTTACCGGACTTACCCGTGCTGCCCTGCCGGACACACCACATGCCACCTCTGCTAGACACGCCCACGCACTGCCTTGCTGGAGATGCCCGCGTGCCAAGCTCCTGCGTCCGCCATGGCCTCCTCTAGCGTCTTATTGAACCCCCAAGCACCGCCTCCCATTGCCGGAGCCTCACCTCAACCCACTGGCCTGCCCTGCCCTAGCCTCCTCAATGTCGCCCATGCTCGCAATGCTCCCAGTTACCTCTCGCCACTTGCCAAGGCCAAATCTCGCAGAGAAGGACTTCGGGCCACCCTGGCCCAGTTGAAGAGAAGGAGGGAGCTCTGGCTTCGTGAGGAAGAGAAGAAAGGCACCGGTGGGAAAGAAAGAAGAAAAATAAAGAAAAAAAAACAAAAGAAAAAAGTTGTTGGTAAAAAAAAAAAAATTGTTAATAAAAAAAATTCTTTTGTCTCGGTTTCAGTTTTGCTATAAGGCATTTTAATCAATTTTCGAATTTATACTTAATTAGTTTTAAAATTCCTATTTAATATTTAAGTCAATATTAGACTTGCACTCAATTAAATTTGAGTTTGCACTCAAACTAGTTTTTGAGTTTACTATTATACCAACATTTAAGCTTGCAATTATGCTAATCTTTGAACTCGCCTTTATACTACACTTCAAACTCAGCACTTATGTTAGTCTTTGGGCTCGCATTTTTCAATTAGCTTCTGAGCTTACAAATCAAGCCAATTCTCAGGCTTGCATTTTTAAGTCACTTTTTGAGTTGACAAACTAAATTAGCTTTGAGCTCGTATTTCTAAGCTAGTTTTCAAACTCGCAAACTAAGTTGGCCATTGAGATTATTCTTCTAAACTTGCTTTTGAGCTTGCGAACCAAGTTAACCTTTGAGTTTGCATATCTAAGGCCAACCCACGATTTCTCCTAAAGTTATCATGATAGTTTGAAGGCTCTTGAACCAAATTGATTAATATAAATTGATTAAATTAATGTGATTCAATCACATTGAACTCAGATAGAACAAATGGATAGAACTAAATTGACTTAAATAGATTATCAAATGAACATCAATTGATCAAATAGATGGATTAAAATTCAAATTGAACTGAACTCGAAATCCAAAGTGAGTTAATTCAAACCAAATTAGGTCAAACCCAACCCTAAGTGGGTTAAAATTAGGTCAATTTAAAATCAAGTCATGTTAAAATTAAATGCTATTTGGGTTAAACTAAGCTCGAATCAAACTCTGATTATGTTAAATCAAGTTCAAATTGAAAGCTAATTGGGTTGAATCGAACTCAAAATGAAATCAAAATTAGGCCAAACCAGAACTGAAACTAAGCTGAATTGAATCGACTTGAGCTTGAACCAAAGTCCATTAAGGTGCAAACCCAAACCCAATGGAGGTTTAAGATGGGTTGAACCCAAGTCCATAAATGGGTTGAAACAAAAATTCATCAAGCATTGGATTTAATATCCACTATGGATCTAATAAGAATCCATTTAGGGTTGAATCCAAGAAGGACCTATCAAGAATCCATAAGGGTCAGATCTAAAATTCATTAAAAATTCCAATAAGAACCCGCCAAGGGCTTGAATCCAAGATTTATTAAGGATCTATTAACAAACCGATAAGGGTCCAACATAAAGTCAATCTCGACCCAAATCAAATAAAATTAGATTCAAGTCAAAATTAAGTCCAGAATATTAAATTGAATCAAGTCAGTCTCGAATCAAAATTAGTACTACTCTTACTAGAGTCAATGATCAGTATTTGATAAATGTTCTTCTGAAATCAATGCTAAGCTTGGTAGATTGAATTTGTTATTGCAAGTTGAATGTCCACCATTAATACCCTTGGTATCAAAATACTAATAATTATTGTAGGAATGGATGTTTCACATAGTTCTCTTGATAAATCTGATGTTTCCTCCATGGTTGTGATAGTCAGTTCATGATAGCGACCTTTGATTTCATACTATAAAGCATTAGTGCAAATCCAATCACCAAAGGTTGAGATGATTGATCCACTGTTCAAGTCGGCAAGGAAGAATTATACATGCATAACTACTAATTGATTTCTACACAAGTACTGGAAAAAGAAAAATAGAAAATATCATATCTTTTGGGAAGAAATTAGTGAATCATAATTCAATCAAGAGTTGAATATCAAATTAGATCAAATTAAACTCGAATCAAAATTGAGTTCTAAATATTGAATTGAATCTAAGCCAGATTGAACTAAACTCAAGTTCGAACAAAAACTAGTTCGAATAAAACTAATCACTAAGTCTCATTGGGTGTATTATAATCCTCTAGAGCACTCCAAGACTTTACCCAACTTCGTAAGTAGTGGGTAAAAAATACTTTAAACTCATAAAATTATCTCTTACGCCTCATTGGATATAGAAATATTTCAAACTCACGAATTATTGTCTATGCCTCATTGCCTATGAAAACTTTTCAAACTCATGAAGTTATTGCCTACGTCTCATTGGCTATAGAAATACTTTAAATTCATAAAATTATCACCTATACCTTATACACATGGAAATATTTCAAACACATGAAGTTATTATTTATGCCTTATTGGTTATGAAAATACTTTAGACTCATGAAGTTATCATCTATGCCTAATAGGTTATTAAAATACTTCAAATTCATAAAGTTATGGCTTATGCCTCATTTGTTATAGAAACACTTGAAACTCATGAAGTTATCGCTTATGCCTCATTGATTATGAAAATACTTCAAAATCATGAAGTTATCACTATGCCTCATTGACTATGGAAACACTTCAAACTCATGAAGTTATTACCTATGCCTTATTGGCTATAAAAAATACTTCAAACTCATAAACTTATCATTTACGTCTTATTGGCTAAACGAAAATACTTCAAACCATAAGGTTATCACTTACATCACATTGGTTACAGAAACTTTTTAAACCAAATGAAGTTATCACCAATGCT
This sequence comes from Trichopus zeylanicus subsp. travancoricus, assembly GCA_005019695.1. Classification (NCBI taxonomy): domain Eukaryota; kingdom Viridiplantae; phylum Streptophyta; class Magnoliopsida; order Dioscoreales; family Dioscoreaceae; genus Trichopus; species Trichopus zeylanicus. The sequence goes on along the minus strand of RXID01021422.1, from coordinate 819,961 downwards.
TTATTAGCTAATGGAAACACTTCAAAGCAAAAAGTTATCACCAACATTTTATTAGCTAATAGAAATATTTCAAAGCAAATAAAGTTATCACCAATGCTTTATTAACTAATGGAAACATTTTAAATTTCAAAGTTATCGCCAATACCTTATTGGTTAATGGAAATACTTCAACTAAAAAAAGTTATCACCAACACTCAGGCTATTAGAAATACTTTATCTCTCATTCCCTTTCCATGCAAATACCAAACAATATCACCAAAAAAAATCATCAATAACTGCTAAGGATCAAGTCAAGACTCATTCAAGTCAAACTCCATACGGTCTAACGCACGAGAGTGGGGTAGTAGTACACATCACAACTTCTTTCTCATTTCTCTTTCTTTTTTTCTTTTTATTCCATGATCTTTTAGTTGTAAAGTGAGGGTATATACTTGTTTAAATTATGTATTATTTGTTAAAATCAATCGAACACTTTTTTCTTTTCTTTTTATGTTTTTATTTTATTAGCTAAGTTTCTTATTTTAGGAGATTCTTGATAATTTTCAGAATAATTAATAACAGGGGCTTGACCTCGCTGAAAGTCAATATTCTAACAATATTTGATAGCGTACCAAAATTAACACAATTTAATTTGTATATTGAGGTTACTCCTCGGGATCTCTATCATCTCAGGTCATGAGAATCGATCTCATAAATTCTGACATACTTGGTGGAACATGACTTCTCCTTCAAGTGTCGAAACCTAACAAATACAATAGAGATATTGATAAGTTAGAATTATAATCGAGCGCTAATCAATTATGTTCTTCTTTACAGAAGAAAGCATCAAATGACATCAATAAAAAACTTCTCCACCTAAAGTACACTATCATCTTGGAGGCAGGATTGGCTGTGTATATACCTCAGTTGATGGTCGTCATAGAAGCAGCTAAAGCTCAAATTAAGTTTGGAACTATCTCTGAGGTCATCTAATTCAAGAAGGCACCTATTGTTGCACCAACTGAAGCTATTGTCATGTAAGACAAACTTGCTTCTCACCTTCCATCAAGGGAAAAGAGGCTTAATATCATTATTTCTAATGAGAAGGGTCATTCCGATGGAGTATCATAAGCTATGGCTCAACCAACAAGGATATCAATCTTACAATGGCTAGGATTGAAATGAAACTTAGCCTTTGATTGCTTTCTCCCAAATCCTAACAGGAGGTAATAAAAAATAAGTCTGTACACATGCATGGATAAAGAAGAACTTATCCTTACTATCACAAATAAAGAAAAAGCTACTAAAAATTTCAGCCGGCTTGGGAAGCTTACCCCTAGAATGAAGTCGATCATTAGATTTCTACCTTTAACTCTTTTGATCTATTAAGTAATTTAGAGAAGGATATAAACAAATCATAGGGGACAGTGTCTTACTTTAAGACTGTGACAAAGAGGCAAATCACTAAACAAAAAAATAAAAGCCATCATAAGATTACAACCTAGCATGGGGACTCGCCAAAGGAGATCACCCATATTGTCAGAGTCATTTCTCATCATGGATCTAGGAGGGACTGTGAGCCTACACCCTAACTGACTAAACACCAAAAGAAGGTTGTACAAATAAGGCTTACTGATGAAGAAATTTAGGAGGAGAAGGCTCTTATGAACCAATCCTTGTTACTATGTCAAAGAAAAGGTGTATCGATCCCTCTATGAGCAAGCTTTTGAATGAGGCAACCCAATTAATAGGAGAAGTTAGCCTTGATCCAAAACCCAGACTTGACTCTCAGGACACAAATTGTTATGTTTTAATAGAAGCCTTGGTCATAACTGAAAGCTCCAATTAAGAAATGACCATAGAAACACTATAAGAATGGTTGAGACAATAAGGAAAAGAGAAAGATGAAGCCCAAAAGAAAGTTGTAAAATTGATGAAAATGATATTACAAATGAGCTAGAAACTCAAAAAGTCGGAATGATCTCAATAGTCATTTCAACTAGCGAAGGCAGCAGAAGGTGTATCTCTTGTAGATGAGATCTACGAAAATATAGACTCTTCACAAGCATCTCCTCCATCAACAAGGGATACTTAGTCTTCGATTTCATAGATCTCTAATAACATGAAACTACAAACATACATATAACAGCATGTGCAATAAATAGTAGCTGCACAGTTGCGATAAAAAAGTGAGATGAGTAGAATAAACGATATTGATAAACTATACCCTAGTTATCATGATTGAGTGTCATATCCAAAAGGCTATACAGTACCTAGCTTCAAATAGTTTAATGGGATGAGAAACCCTAAACAACATATAGCCTACTTTATGACTCTGTGTAGAGATTCAAGTAATAGTTCTTCATTGCTACTTCGCTAATTTTTGGCAAGCCTAACAAGAGTAGTATTTGAGTGGTATGCTAGTTTATAACTAAAATCAATACAAACTTGGGCACAAATGAAAGAGACTTTTCAAATTAGGTTTGAAGGAGTTAATGACAAAGTAACCATTGTAGACCTCATCTTGACACCAATGTGTGACAATGAATCAGTCTTGGACTACATCACATGGTGGGAAGCCTCACTATTAAGTGTGAACAACTCATGAGCCAATTTAAGACGGTAAATCTAGCTCTTGGTAATATAAGAGGGGAGTGGATGGTACCTTATCTAAGTATTTCTTCTATCCACACCTTCCAAGATCTCGTTATGCAAGTCAAGAAGCTAGAAGGATTGGCCAACTAGTCTTACTTAGTTCACAAAATTTCAAAGTAGAAAAAGACAATGAGAAGTATAAAGAACCATCTAAAAATATGAGGGCAGCATTCAAAGCAACTAAGTAGAAGAAACCTCCAAACCCCACCATGAACAAGAGTAATTCTCAGAAACTACTAACTCTTGTAAGAGATGGAAAAGTAAAACGATCTAATGACCTCCAACAAAGGCTCAAAAAGAAATATTATTTCAAAAAAGAGAGAGTGGGTGAAATCTTTTAGGATGCCTTCAAACTAGGCCTTCAACCGCCAGAATATAGAAGATTAACAAAAAAGATTACCCAAACTATTATCCTTATCACATAATCTAGGGTCATATCATTGAAATTGCTTTATATTCAAAGATTGAGTTGAAAAGCAGTACCAAAAGGGCAAGTTGACTCTCTCAAAGGTAGCCCTATTTGAAATACCCATCAGATACATTAATCACATTACTATGTTTGAGGAGCATGAATCACTTGTTGAGTTTCTCTTTGGAGAAGAAGCACAACATACCTCTAAACAACAACACTTATGAAATATTTATATTTCAGAAAGGATAAAGAAGCTGATGAAGAAGATAACTAGAAATCCTAAAGAGCCTGTGATGGTGATGAGGAAAGCCTTACTAGAATAAACTGACCCACTTGCTCAAAGCATCAAAAAGAAAAAGAACAAAAGCAAGAAGAAGAAGCTGGTTCAACTAGATAAATATAATATCAAGAAATCAGCCATTCAGAAAGACATCAACACTTTTGAGGAATATTTCTAAGGAGAGAGAGGCCAAGTAACTCCCAAGGAGTTCCTCCCTGATGAACTAAGAGTTTTACTTGAAGGCTCTGACATTGAAAATCTGAAGGATGAACGTCTAGTAGCAACATGTGCGTCCATTTTTACTATTGGATGTCTATAATCAAGACAACCATCAGAGTCGTCCTATCATTTCAGTGATGATGAAGTTCAATATGCAAGACAAAAAGAAACAAATAGATTCATTGGAGATATCATTGATGAAATGAAAGATCCTATAGGTTTTCCCGAGGGTTGCTCCTTAGAAGACTATCTTAAAGAATAGTTTGACGTGAATGTGATTTGGCATGCTCAAACTATAGCTAGATATTATTAAAGAACTAGCTACAACCAACATGAAGTTTGTCAAGGGATAAATATAAATGCTGAATGAGCACATGTAGGCTATGGCTGCCCATATGGAAAGTATGTCAAATATGACTACCATGCTCTATGAGGAAATTGAGAAGATAGAAAATGTACTAGCAAAGAAGGCAAAGCCACACAAAAGACCTATAAAACGGCAGGGAATCACCTACCAACCCTCCTTGGGATTAAAATGTTCACATATGCTACCTACTTTAGAGGCAGATCAAGAAAGCTAGGTGCTTTTGAAGACAATTATTTGAGCTTATGGCCTCTTGCCACACGATGACCCATACCTTTGAGATAGATACTGATGAACACCTGTCCTAACTCCTATCAAGAAATCCAACAACAAATGCTTAACCCACTAGGTTTGGTGAGGTCCTAGTTCTAGAACCTATGGAAGAATCCACTCTACTGACTTTAGAGAAATTATACATATAAGACACAAACGATGAATATGACTCTATATCTGAGTTAGAATAACTTTATAATCACTTAGGGAGGCTTTACAAAAGCAAGCGCCAAAGGAAAAAAGTAAGCATTCTGGGAGAGGATCAGACAGGTTAATGCTAAAGCTCATTCTACCTTGGCATCAAGCCAATATGAACATCCATAGAAGAAATATCCTAAATACAAATCCTGAAGAAGGTAATGCCAGCATATGAAATAGAAGAGTTCAGTTAAAGAGTCTCTAAAGATCTCTCTATAAGGAAGTGACACATGCCTAATTTGGATGTTCAATGGGATGATTATCAGCCAGTTATATCCTCTAATGACATACAAAGAACTATCAATCGGGGGCAAAGATTTACTACCTCTTGGACATAATTAGCCTTGGTAGTAATTTCGATGATAAATCTTATTGGTCTCACGATGCTAGAGAAAAAACCATGTATAACTCCAAGGTGAAAAGGTGCTACCTTCGAGACAAGCTTAATACCTTGGGACAAGAATATCTCCAAGGACAAGGAAAAAAAATTCAGATAATTGAGGACATTGAGCCTTCACAAATGAAACCTTGAGCCTTCGCAAATGAAACCTATACTCAAGAAGGTGGAATATAAAATATCATTCCACCTCAAGAAGATCCCTACTATGCAAAGTGTATTTGATGCCTTAATGATATCACAAGAACTCAGAGATACATTAATGCACATCTTGTAGAATCTAATCAACTACTAAATATATTTTGTTGAAGAAAAGATGAAGGAGTCTTTGTATGCATGTCAGACTCTCACCATCACATTCACAAATGACGACCTACTACTAGGAACAATAAACCATAATAAGTCATTGTATGTTATAAAAAATAGTGACAGGATCAAGATCAACCATATCCTAATTGACTTGGGCTTCTCCATCAATTTAATGACTCTTTGAACTCTAAGAGTTATAACTTTAGATATATGCCATCTATCATCTGAGATTATAACCATCAAAGAGTTTAATCAGAATAACCAAAGAGCACTAGAGGCTATAACCATACCTTTGAAAGTATGTGAGTTGATGATAAATGCTAAGTTCTATGTGATCAATACCGATGAGTTATACAAAGCACTACTAGGGAGGCCATGACTATACGAAAATAAAATGGTGCCATCAATATTACATCAATACCTCAAGTACTTTGAGGATGGTGAAGAACACTAAATTGATGGAGATATGGATCTTTTTGATATTTATGATGTGCATTATGATAATGCAAAATATTATCAGAGGTCCCATGCTAATAGAGGGCCTACTTCTATCAGTCAAGTAAAACAAAAGATCACTAGTTTGATCTTCACTCCTCCTCATCTAGAAAGTAACATTGACCCAAACTCTTTAGATAAAAGAACCCTATATATCTACTTAGGTGTCTACGCTTTTGATGAAGATGACAATAGAGGTTAAATAAAAAAAATACTCTCTTTATTACTGAAGTTTCAGAAGGTTTATTTAAGTCATTAGATGAGTTGAGCATAAATGTCATGAAAAAATTAATGACTTTCTACATTCCTCCATGACATAAAGGAGAAAAGGAGATACTATTCTATAAGGCAATTGCTTGTGTCATAAGTATACATGAAATCCTAGGGACTAAAGATTTACTAGATGATGGTGACCATCAACTAGTAGTCATGTCTAAATATTTTTCAAAATAATTTCATCAAATAATCAAGAAATCCACTTGTGGATATTCACAAACAAAGAAAGAGAGTTATTTCTTCAAGAATATATGAGATCTACCTCAAGGGTGTGCTTACATTCCTGGAAGAGGAAATAAAAACACCAAAAGATTGAGGTATATCACTACAAATGCCCACACATGTCTCATGGTCATTATTGGATCTCTATCTAATGTTCAAGATGGCCAAACAACATTAACACCCTCTAACACATGTATTGAGGTAGCCACGACTCCTCAGACATTACAAGAGGGTGACATTCTTGGCAAAATTCCATCAAGGCTAGAAGAAAGGGGATATGATAGTTCGAAATCCCTTAGACGAACCTTTACCAAATCTCACTTAACATGATGAACCACTTGGTGAAGAGGTAATCCTAAAATCAAAAGAAATTCTACTAGAACTCGAGGATGGGGGGCAAACCATAGTTGATGAACTGATAGAATCAACCTAGGCTTAGAGGAGGACTTAAAGCCAACCTTTATTAGAATAGAACTCTCAGAAAAAAAAAAAACCAAATTTAACTCAAAGCAATGCTCTAATAATATATTGACTACTTTGCATAGAGCTATAAGGAGATACCTGAACTAGACCTTGAAATTACTATCCATAAGTTGGCTATCAATCCTGAGCTTCCACCTATCAAACAAGCTCGTAGGAAGATAAAACTTGACCTAGAACAAATGGTGATAGAAGAAATCAAGAAATTGATCAAAACATGTCAAATATGCATTTGTGTGGATTATAGGAATTTGAATAAAGTAGGCCCAAGAGATAACTTTCCATTGCCAATAAAAAAAATCGTGATTGACAATATGACCGACTTTGAAATGTTCTTCTTCATGGATGGTTTTTTAGGGTATAACCAAATTAAGATGTATCCTGAAGATGAGAATCATATGACCTTCATAATGCCACTTGGTATCTATTGCTACAAAGTGATACCTTTTGGTCTCAAGAATGCGAGCGCCACTTATTAAAGAGTCATGATTCAAATTTTTGATAACCTCATACATCAGCTAGTAAGATATTATGTGGATGATTTAGTGGTCAAAGTTAAGTCCAAAGATAGGCACATTCAAGACTTAAGAGTGATTTTTGACTGCCTTAGAAAATATAATCTAAAGATGAACCCTATAAAGTATGCTTTTAGGTTATTATCAAAAAAATTTCTTGGATTTATTGTTAGAAATTGAGGGATTAAAATTGATCTATCTAAGATCAAAGCCATCTTGAATATGCCACCGCCCTCTAACTTGAAGCAGTTGTGGTTATCCTAAGGCTGGCTTGCATATGTAAGGAGATTCATATCAAATCTCTCCAAAAAATGCAAGCCTTTCTCTAGATTGATAGGAAGGATACTCCATTCATTTGAAATCAAGAATACCAATGAGCCTTTGAAGAGATCAAACAGTATCTCTTAAAGCCACAAGTCTTGGCAGTACCCTTGCTTGATAAATCACTGATTCTCTATATAGCCACAATGGAGAGTCTCTAAGAGCACTTCTCACCCAGAATAATAAAGAGGGCAAAGAAAACACACTCTACTACTTGAGTAGAATGCTAGTAGGGGTAGAAAATAATTATTCTTCTATCGAGAAGCAATATCTAATACTTATATTCATAGTCAAGAGGTTGAGATATTATTTACTCTTTCATCAAGTTATTTTAATAAAGTACTTGATAACTAGGCCTATACTCACTAGAATATTAGTAAGTGGGCTTTAATCTTCATGCAATATAATATCAAATTCACTCTCCAAAAGGTAGTTAAAGAGCAAGCATTCACTGATTTTCTCATAGCTTATTTAGTATTGAATGATTTTCCATTGAGTTGCAAACTTTCTGACAAAGAGATCTTTTTGTTCAAAGAAGGAAAGCCCTATTAGAAGCTATACTTTGATTGGATATTATCCATTAGACCAGAGATTAGACCAAAGCTTCTGCAAATCAAAATAGGCATCAGACTCATTTTTGTCACTCTGAATGAGGGAATCTTATGATATTCCTATTCCCTATTAAAACTATGCACAAATAATGAAGCTAGATACAAGACCCTAATTACAGGACTAAAAATGAACCTCAACATAGAGATATCATGCATGCATATTTTTAGTGACTCACAATTAATGATTGATCAAGTCCAAGGCAAGTGTAAAGTTCACAAATCTAAGCTCTTGAAATACTATGAAAAGGCTCAAGAACTCATGGGGTAAATTTCACATGTTTAAATAACTAAGGTTTCCCTATCTATTAATGTGGAAGCTGATTCCTTAGCCAAATTAGCTAAAGTATTGGTTGATCCCAATCAAGTAGAAATTTTGGTCACAGTTCTTAGCAGACAAGTGATAAGTTTGGTCTTCAGCATCACACACAAAAAGACTAAATCTAAACTAATAGAAGAGGCCATAGATTGGAGAATACCATTTCCTAATTATCTCAAAAATGGAGAACTCCAGAAGATAAATCAACATAGATTGAATTTAGAAATAGAGTTGTGTGCTTTTTGTCCGTCAATGACACCCTCTAAAGAAGATCTTTTGATTAACTACTTTTATGCTGTCTTTTAGATGAAGAGGCTAAAAAATTTATGTATGAAATACACTCCAGGATTTATAGAGTTCATCAATCAGGCCTGAAAATGATGATGAAAATCAAACATATGGGATACTATTAGCCTATAATGGTGAGAGATTGCATCAAATATGCAAGAAGGTGTCACCTTTGCCAAGTTCATGGTGACTTCATCAATCAATACCCAAATCCTCTACATCTAATAGTATCCTCATGGCCATTCGAAGTATGGATTATAAATATCATTGGCCTAATTGAACATCTTCTTATAGAAGTCATCACTTCATACTAGCGACGACTGACTATTTCTCTCAGTAGGCCAAGATGATTCTATTGAAAGAGGTAAAAGTGGATACCATTATCTACTTCTTTCAAGAAAATATAATGTACATATTCAACATCCCTTGAACGATCATTTCTGATAAGAGACTGTCCTTAGAAGCTTCAAGGTGAGACAATTGCACTTTATCACAATATAGATTAGAAATATTCATTCATCTACAATACAAGGGAAAATGACCTCACTAAGGTATTCAACAAGATTCACTCCAAGATATTAAAGAAAGTTATCACCAAAAATAAGAAAGACTAACACCAAAATCTTTCTGAAGAATTATGGGCCTATCGCACCACATACCGAATCCCCACTCAATCAACACCATATGCATTGGTGTTTGGGATTGAGGGAGCCTTGCCATTGAAAATATAAATCCCCTCTCTAAGAATTACCTTACAAGAAGAAATCATAGACAAAGATAGTATTCATCTTTGCCTTAATGAGCTAGACTCATTAGATAAAACAAAACTCATAATTTAACAAAACCTAAAAATATATTGAGCACAAATGTGTAAGGCCTACAATAAGATGGCCCAGCTTAGATCCTTCCAAAAGGGAGAAATGGTCTTGGTTTTGAGGAGACCCATAATCCCAAGCCAAAATAAGAAAGGCTAGTTTGAGTCTAATTGGTAAGGCCCATATATCATCGAAAGGATATTTGAAGGTAAATCCTACCAAATAATTAATGATAGAGGAAAAAGGCTTATACCACCAATCAACACCCTATTCCTCAAAAGGTACTATGCATAAGCCTTTGGGAGCAATAAAAATAGCAAAAAGTATCTATGTTTTATCTATGACGAAATATTTGACTTTCTCAAAAAGGAATGTTTGATCAAATATGAACTCCATATTTCTCGAGGCAAAACATGGATACAAAATCCCATCCATTTTATGCCCCACTCAAGTCCTCTTCTTGTGGCAAATCAAGACCACTCATTATGGTAGATCAGCTCCACTGCTTGTGGTAACTTAAGTCCACTTCTTGTGACAACTCTAGTCCACCCATTGTAGAAAATCAAGTCCACCAATTATGATAAATCAACTCCACTCATTGTGCTAACTCAAGTTCACTCATTGGGGTAACTCAAATTCACTCATTGTTGTACATCAAGTTAACTCCTTGTGGCACACCAAGTCCACTTATTATGGCAATTCAAGTCTACTCTCATGTGGTAGAATCAAGTACACTTTCATGTGGCAAATTAAGTTTACTTCTATACGGTAACTCAAATCTACTCCATATGACAATTCAAAGCCACTCCATGTGGCAACTCAAGGCCACCCCATGTGGTAAACTAAATTCATTATCTCGTGGTAAATTAATTCTATTATCATATGGTAAATCAAGTTCACTCTTATGGCAAAACAAGTTCATTACTTGTGGTAACTCAAAGTCCACAACTTGTGATAACTCGAGTTTACTCTCATGAGGCAAGTTAAGTCTGTCATTACATAACAAATTAAGTCTACTCTCATATGACAAAATAAGTCCACTCTTATGTGACAATCCACTTCTACATAGTAAAATCAAGTCTATTTTACACGGTGATCAAACCTACATTGATATAGTAGATCAAACCTGTTCTCACATGGTAAATGTAGTCAACTCTCAAAACTTTGATATAGAGGCCAGATACCTAAAAATTATTCACACCATCTCATCTCATTATAACCCATCTCATCTCATTATAACTCAAGAAGAAGTTATGAAAGAGGAGGAGAGAGAGGGGGGG